>JACJUY010003553.1:0-41816 GCA_014220935.1 Platorchestia sp. MABIK
TAGAGTGTCAGCAAAAGACTGTGTTTCTGTGCCAGTTAGTTCTGGAAGTTTCTCGCCGCAAAAGCGGGTAGGCGAGACAAGAACTTTATTATTCAAGTTGATAAAGTTTAGTGATCGATATAGAGATGAACACAGTGGAGTGAAACGCCACTGACAGTCTTCACGTGTGATATAAATGAATGTGATAAAACAAATATGAAGACAGAAACATATAAGAATGAGATGGTGTTTACATTTTCCACGTTCAATGACATGTAAACTTTGGCTTCAGTGATATCAGGAAATAATATTAAATGTGTCACCGGCAAATAATTCTTTAAAAATTCAATATTCGGCATATAATTCTTTTATAAATATGGATAATTTTAAATCAGTCTAACATAGAATAGAACAGAAAAGTCATTCCTTCATGAGAGTTTTTCACATCACTACCATCAGTAAATTTTTTTTCTAATATTCTAGGAAAACATTTAAATTTGTTAATTGGAAATAGAAAACTAAATTCTGAAAAGGAGAGTCATGTCAATTTTTTATTATCCATTTTATATTTATTACGGATTTTCACACTGTTTAAATTATGTTAAGGTATTTCATTCACTCCGGGACATAACTCGTGCTTTTAAATTTCCCGCCAAGACTGAGAGAACTGTTATTGTATCAATAGACGTGTTGACTGTGAAGTGTAAACACGTGACTATATTACTCTCCGGTCGGTAAGGTGCGAAACGTTTCTTGAAATGTTTTATTGGTTGAAAAGTATGACATCGTTACTTACTAAGTTTTCAATTAATCGTTAATTAATTTAATTGTTGTTTTCAGTTGTACTTTGTGCGACCTCAGAGACAGAATAAGGCGTCTGGATGCGACCTCGTGGACACTGTACCATGGATGCTGCTATGTTAAAATAAGATAAATGTACTTGAGCTTCTACACGTTTTTAAGAAAAATAGACGTTAATATGTTAAGATAGTAGTTCAATAAAGAAATTGGCAATGAAGAGGAAATTTTTTTGTGATGATGTGATACACTTTTTTGGTGGTTTAAAGAATGGAAATGACACATTTTTATGTAGGAAAGAAAGACAATCTTACCTTAACACTTATATTTAGAGAGAAGTTTATAAAAAATCAATTTGAATTGCATGCACACATGGCTCATTTTAAAATTTGAATAGTGAAAAAATAGTATATGCAAAGACAATCCAATCATAACTTTGTTACATGGATTAAAAAAAATTGAGGAAAAACAGTAATGACTCATAACTTACTAGTTTTTGTTTATCTGGCTGGTATTGGTTTAGTATGTATACCTGAAATATATTTTTTCAAATCATAGAACATTCCAAAGCAATGTGACAAAATGAAGGTAATTTTTTAAGGGTATTTGTCAAGGAGAGAACACGAAGCAATTTTTGTATTTCTGTTGCTCTTATAGTAATTAGATGAAAATAAACTACTTTTCTTTTATGCACTTTCCGTTGCAAATGAGAATCTCTGTTCTCTAGTAGTCTCTGTTCCAACAGCTGTAATGTGCTCGAATGATTGTTTGGTTACGTTAAGTTAGGTAGTTCAGTTACGTCACTGCCATATCTTGTTAAATACTCATTTGAGATAGAAATTGCATAAAAGAAAAGTTTCAATCTAATTCCCGTGAAACGAGCAATAAAAATTCAAAAATAGATTAATGTCCTTTTCTTGACATTTACATTTTTAAGTAATGAATTTATGAAAGTGTCTCTGAGGTTACATCCCAAGGTAGCTTCACAGTAAAGAGTGCCGCAGGCCTGATTTTTAAATTTCAGTATACTTCTTATAAATGATTTTAGCAAAAGTTGGACATTTGTAGTTGGTTTAGCTAGATATTTGATAGATATGTTCATGATTAATGGGAGTTGAAAATATTTTATCTCTAATGGGGTTGCAAATTAATTGAAAAAATTGAGCAAAAGGAGCTTATTTTTGCTATGACGATATTAAATTTAATATCTATGAAAAGTAGATGAATTGTCTATATCCTTCATTTGGAATGACATTCATTTAAGTGAATTTCAAACAGCTTGTACCATGTAATTTGTGCATAGGTATCAAACATTAATTGGGTCTAGTAAATAATTCATTAGGGTAATTGTGTATAATTTATGATGTTAGTATTGTATGTAAATCTGTAAGTGTTGATTATTTTTTGAAAAGTAGGGATAAGAGATTTTGAACACTAGCCTAGGTGCAAAACCAAAATCTGAAAGATTCAAAATCATCTGCACTAGATAATTCTAAAATCCTCATAATTGATGAAAAAAATTGTTTTGTGACCATCATAAAATTCTCATAAGTTAAATGGCCATACAGGATATTATCTTCAGAATAATAGTTTATTACATGTTCCTAATGTAAGATTACATGCTTGGGTGTCATCTGGCAAGCCTCTAGTTTCAGAAAACAAAGTTAAAAGGCTAATCTTAATTATAATTAAACAAAGTATGATCTTTGGACTTACACTTTTAGCGTAATTTGCACCGCAAATAAAATAAATAAAACAAAAATATAAAACAAAATATAAAATAAATAAAACAAAATTTTAAAGTATATCTTAGTTTGATTTGCCTTAGAAAAAACTCTTAATTCAACTTGTGAATTCTGACCTTTTCCGGAATGAAATTTTTAACAATTTTACGATAATTTTATAAGAATTTCTGGTCAAATAGTTTTTCCTGATGTACAACCAAGTTATGATGTTGCCGAAAAGTTTCATTATTTTTGGAAACATTGAAAGTAAGAGAATTTTAGAAATTTTTATGAAATTGATTTATATATATGAAGATGCTGTATATATTTTGCTAAAGAATAGTTCAACATGCTAAATAAATTTTTTCCAAAGGTCCTCAAACCCACAGGATTAGTCTAACAATGTTTGTTATTGTTATTTCATTGAAAATCCTCTGCCTGGCAAGAATTGTGTTTTAATATGGCAACAATGTGTGCTTAGTTTACCTGACAATATTTGTTTATCTTCTGAGGAGGCTGGTTGCACAATTTTCTTTTGTTTAGCTTGTTTTTTGCAATATGCGGTGAACCACACTGTTAGTCCATTTGTATAAAATTCAAAATGGAATGTGCTAAAGACCTAACAGACAAAGAAAAGCAAACCATCATAAAGGAAACTACCAAGAAAACATCTTGTGCCTCTATAGCTAGGATTTTAGGCCGCCATGTTAAAAAATTCAACGTTTCTTGAGGGATCCTTCCACTCAAAAGGAACGGTCTGATGAAGGCAAATTAAAGCTCTAAACATGCAAGATATCAGACAAATCAAGCATGAAGTCTTTAAGAAGCACCAGCAAAGCAATTTTTGAAAACTTTGGTCTGAATGAAGTCCCAAAAACTACCCGCAATAGAATCTTGAGGACTATTGCAAAGATGAAATCTCCAGAGAAAAAGCCTCCATTGACACAAAGGCAGATGCTCCTGAGAGTTGAGCGGGCTAGGTTGTATATGAAACAGGATATGAAATGTGTTCTATTCACGAATGAGACCAGAGCGACCCTCAATGGCTCAGACGGATGGGTTGAATTTGAGGGGAAGCTCCACCATCATTTTTGCTGCCATCAAGGCAGTGGTGGTGTTATGTTGTGGGCTGGGATTGTGAATAATGAAATTGTAGGCAATTGAGAATCTGTGGTCTATCATCAAGCGCAAGGTTGATTCAGATGGCAAGCAATTTTCTTCCCAAAGCAGAATTGAGGGAGGCCATACAAGCCGCCGAAATATCCATTGATAGTACTACTATTAAAAATTTGACCAATTTGGTTAATGAACGCATTTTCAAGGTAGTAAAATGTAATGGCCGTTACATTTAAATATGAGCTTTTTTCTTGTTTTTTTACCTTGTTCACAGTTGCAATTCATTAAATGTACTTTTTGAAGTATTATTTATTAATTTTCATACCAATATTTAACTAATCTGTTTTTTATTCATCATATTTAACTAATTTTCAAACCTTGGACTGATATCGTGGTTCAGAAAATAGAGCGTGGATTTGATAAAAGTGAGTTTCTAATGGTAACAAGCAAAAGCAAACAATTTCTAAAATAATAAGATTATGAACATTGTACTTGATGACTACAACATATTAAAAAAAATCAAGGCGTATTAACAGGAAGTGATAGTTTTGAAGAAAAATCAAATTGGGCTAACACTGTATTTCCTGAGCCTTTTTGAAAAGTTGTCAATTTTTAAAAATAGATTTTGCTGAATACTTGATCCTTTGTAAAATTTTTCATTGACAATGCTAAATGAGCTGATATCAAAGTTACCCATATAAAGTAGAAGGGAGAAAGATATGATTTTACAACGAAAAATACATTGGACTAAATTCATCAGCCTCACTGTTTGTAATTGTGCTTGTATTACACCTTTTCGTTTGTCAGTCCATCTGTAATGGTCAGTTTGTAGTTGTGACAAAGTTACCACTGATTTGTTATTGTGTCCATTGCTAAGTAAGTGGAATTTTCATGGATTGCTTAGGTGTTGAATTTGTAAAATTTAGGTCAAAATGACTTAGCTTAGGGAAGTAGGATAGAATAGATTAGGTTATACTGGGTTGGGTTAGGTTTAGTTAAACTCAAGTGAATAAATGTGAATTATTTTATGGTGTAGAAAGATAGATGATTCTATTGAAAAACAATGTACAGAGTGGCGCATAAGTAATGCACCCTTTTAAAAAATTAATAATAAATAAACCATGAAAAGTATAACGTTGTATCCTGTCTACAGAAACCCAGTGTATATTGCAATAATTAATCTTTGAAATTTACCTTCAAATGTGTGCGTTACTTAAGCGTCACCCTGTATATCCATCGAAGCCACAACTCTTATTGTACCTGCTCCCCTCAGGGGGATACAAATATTGTATCTATGGGAATTGGCGCTCCCAGGGGGAAAATGTGAGGACTCGAGCTGAGAGTTAGGTAGGCCTTCTTTTTGTTGAAATAACATAGGTTTTCGTTCTGTTACGGACCATTTTTTTCGGTTCACTGCTGTCCTGTTTTTTTCAACACCTACTACTTTCTTCTTGAACTTTGATCTTGTTTCATAAACTTCTTTCTCATCTTACTGTTTCTATGCCCTTTCTGCGTAGATTCCACGTTCCCTAAACTCCATACTAAATGGTGCCTTCCTCCTTCCTCTCTTTGGATCGTCTTTGTAGCGGATAGGGAGGCTTAAACTAACTAATAATCTAATATAATCTATTGTACCTGCTCATTGTGTGAGTTCTGACACTTAAAACAGTTTATTATACCATAAATGTTGTTTAAGTATGTATTTAAATTCTTATTTTAGGAAATGGTAACTGATGATACTATTTTTTGAATGATAGAAAGCGTATTAATGTTACACTGCTTTCAGATGGTTCGTGCCAGCAAAGCTCAAACCAAGGTCATAGAGGCCGCAACTCCTGCTACAGAAAAAAAAACAAATGGCACTCCTGAGGAAATGGAGACTGATCACAAAGAAGTTGTGGCTCCTTCTAAAAAAAATACCGCAAGTACTCAACGGAAGACAGTTGCAAGCAAAAGCAATACAGTAGCAAATGGCAAAACAAGCTCTCAATCTTCAGCAAAAGCTGGTGCAGAGTCAGGCAGCAAGGGAGGGAGAGGTCACAAGAGAGTTGCTGCTGGTGATTTTGCTCAGCAACCTTCCACCAAAAAAGCTAAAGGTAAGCCCCTATGTGTACTACATTATTGTGAAAACACCAATTTTAGATGTCTCCAGTCTATGACATGTGCCAAAATTTTGCATATAATCATGTTAGTTCTTCTCAAGATTGTAAATAAACTTGTTTTAGATTTAGATGTCTGCAGTGTATGCCAAAATTCTGCATGTAATCATGTTTGCACATCTCAAGATTTACGTGCATGCTAGGTATGGCTGACTCACGTGTCAGGCAAGTGGCAATGAGTGAAATGTACATTTAGAGCTTCATCATGAGAAATTCAAATGTATGTTCTCAAATATATACATGGATGTTTTCCATAATAAAAATATATTTTGTGGTAATTTACCTTTAAGTTTTACTTGGATGTGAATATCTTCAACACTTTAAGTGTGACGTGACCCACCGGTGGTCACTGAGGTAATTTTCATAATGCTACTGAGCGTCCAGCAGTCACTAACTCAATTTTGATAAATGCTTGATGGAAACTAAATAAAGGTGTGATCTATTTAATGTTCATCATTTTCAAAATTGATCTCAAAAATTAACTCTATTATGAGTTGAATATTAAACTTCAGTTTAACCCACCGCACTTAAAGTGTTAATTTTACCTTGATTATCCCATTTTAGAATGTCTCGTAATTTGAGTATTAATCTTCTGCGTGAGTGTGATATACAAGTGCAAGGTGGGAGATTCAAAAATGGATCAAGAGAATATGCACAAATAATTGTGAGCATGTTCCACAATTATGAGGACCATGGTAATGTTCCTGATATTATATAAGTCTAAATGTTTTCTGTGATTTTCATTGACTGTTGATGTAAGAATTGCATGAAAACAATAGAATTTCTTCCTTAGTACAAGGTAAAAAATTTGAAAATGTGTTGAGATAATACTCTTTTCACGGCGTGAATGAATAATTGAATCCTCTACTTATGCATGACCATGGTTAGTCATTACTTGATATTTGATAGGTGTTGTACCAGAGTTGTATGTCAAAAGCCAGGGGAATGAGCATTGGTGATACAATGATTATATTGATTTTTGTGAGCAGTGAACAGCAGCAGCAGCAGCAGCACTCTAGTACAACTCAGTGCCCCTGCTGTGGAGGATGGTGTCGTGCTCACGGTGGGCATGGGTGACATAGGGCAGCTTGGCCTTGGGCCTGATGTGGAGGAAAAGACCCGAGTGGCAGTGGTGCCGGGGCTGCCCAGCATAGTTGCTGTCTGTGCTGGCGGCTTACACTCTGTGTGTCTTGATGTGCACGGGAAAGTAAGTTGCCCTCATTTTTGCTTTTCATTCTTGTATTTGCAGTTAATACTTTCTTCCCCTCATGTTTGAAGTTTAATGAAGAATTCTTTGGTTTTTCTGCCCATTTTAAAAAATTACTTAAATTGTTATCAGTGTAACTAAACTATCATTAACTTCCTTTCTATCTCTGTTCTACTTACATTTGTTTAAATTGTTAAGGCACAGTATTGCAGAATCACCTGGTAGATAAAGTAGTATTACCATGTTAGGGTGTGGTTTATATTTAGAGGAAGTTAGCACCGTACCAATGAAGTGGACAGTTGACCTTCAACCATCATGATGTGAGCATGTTCTCATCTCTGTCTTGTGCTAGCCTAGATAAGCATTTTTGTCAGTTAGATACTTCACCAGGTATATTTAGTGATGTAGAACTATTTTTATAATTCGTAACTTGATTGTAATATAAAGTAGGGCATAGGAAATTGTGAGCTGACCAATGGGACAAGATCGGATTAGGAATGGATTAAATAAGACGCAAATGTTTTTGCATTAACTCTTCTATATCACTCCAGTGATTCAGTTGCTGTTTTTGTTGAACATTTGCAACTCGCGTTAACAGAACATGCACTCTTGAAATGTGCTTCATCGTAACAAATTGAGATTCATCGTACTTCATGCTGTCCTGCTCTATCTCTCAGGTGCACACGTGGGGCTGCAATGATGAGGGCGCTCTAGGCCGTCCCACGTCCACTGAAGAGGAGAACTTCAGCGCAGGCTGCGTGGAGGGCATAGAGGGCCGAGTGGTGCAGGTGTCCGCAGGGGACTGCCACTCCGTCGCTCTCACTGAAGACGGTCGGGTGTACGCCTGGGGCTGCTTCAGGGTCAGTATACTTGGTTCCTCCTCAGCTCCTTCCCATCTGTGGTTGCCCAGTGCATTCTGTTGTAGTTCACTGTTTCAGAGTTGCTAGTTATTTCATCAACTCCTTCTCAGCTCTGGTTGCCTTCTGTTTTAGACCTTCATGTGTTTCGTTCTTCCCCTTCTATCTCACGAGCGCTCAACTAGAAATTTGGTGTTCTCTTGTATAGAGCCGAACGGCTTCTTGTAAGTAACTGTGAAGAGGCGGCTAATGACATGTGTGGCTGCGTTCATTTTTAGGTGATGAACTTGTAGAGAAATAAGCCTGTCACAACTATAAAAACTATAAATTTGTCTTTATTACTGCGTCCCCTCAGGGGGATAACTATTGTATCTATGGGAATCAGGTTTCTTCAAAAACTGACAGTATAAAAATACTCTGTATAAATAAAGCACGTAAAATATTAAATTAAGATGATTAAAACTGAAAAATGTGTTTTCTTGATACTCTGTGTGTGTGTGTGTGATTCACAAATCTATGACCAAACCTTCATTACATATTGAATTTCCATGTATTTATTTTCTACTTTTTGTGATAGGAAATTACAACTTGAAGACGAGTAGAATGTGTTACCTTCTGATAATGGGAAGGATCTAACAAATAAAGTCTGCCTGATGTGCTTCAAATAGCCTTGATGTTTTCAAAGATCAAATGGTATCAAAGAAAGAGACTCTTCAAGTACTATAATCTTTCTTTAAAGCTGGAATTCTTGTATGAACATTCAAACCATTTAAATATGTTATTATAAAAATTTGCCGTCATTCATTGCTTTAACAACGTGATTGATCTCTGTATTGGCAAGACCAAAGAGATGAAATAATGGAAGCCTGTTTGAACTGGAAGTAAATGACAGCTCTAATGGGCCACAGTTGTTCTGAGATTGGCTCAGTCATCTGTTGGTGCGCTGTTGCCAAAGTTTGTCAGGCTCTCTCTAGTTCGATGGTGTAAGTTAGTAAAGGACGCGGTGGCATAAGGCAAATTGGACGTCTCAACTCCCACCAAATGTTTTTGTTCTCAGGATCTATAAATTTAGAATTGCGCAGTAAATTTCCCATGGGTGAGTGAAGTGCACAACTCAAAGTTTCAAGAAAATGACCAAGTATTTTATTTTGAAATATCTGTGCTTTCTATTTAGGGCATAGTTCTGGAAAAACATGGTGGTGATATTCTACTTAGTGTCAACTCAAAAAAAATTAGTGAAACTTCTCTGTGAAAGATATTTGTGTATTTGTATTTTGACTTCACATGGGAGTAACTTTCATGTGTGCAAAAGTTGTGTTCATCTCAACCAGATTTAACTTTTTCAATGTTTCTTAATCTAAAAGTTTTAGATTTTTCAGTTGAAAGTAAAATTTCAAAATCCCATTGTACTTATGACATCATTGTTCTGAATTGAAACAACATATATATATATAAATATAGGTATGAAAGTTTTAAACTGCCAATGGCCCACTATGCAGAAATAGCCAAATTTTCAATGCTATAGAGAAAATTGAAGGATTTGATGATGGAGAAAGGGTTGAATAATTTGACGATGGAGGAGTCGGAGCCTATGATGATGGGAGCACAATAAATTGCCCCTTCCCATTACTTGTAAGATCGTCATTACAAGCGCCCTCACTTCAGGACAACAACGGCCCGCTTGGGTTCCTCGAGAGCGGCACCATCCAGCGCAGCCCGCGCCTGCTGCCGACAGGGGGAGAGGCGATCGTGAAGGTGGCGTCTGGCAACAACCACATCGCGCTGCTCAGCCACGCCGGCCGGCTCTACACCTGCGGCTGTGCCGAGAGCGGACAGCTCGGCAGGCTCGCAGAGCGCTTTGCGTCCAGGGATCTCAGGAACAGGAATGGCTTTGGTCAGTTTTAGATGTCAGTTCTAGTGAAAAGACCTTTTTTGTCCTTGTGTCTTAGTACTCTTTGCGTCCAGGGATCTCACAAACAGAAACGGCTTTGGTCAGTTGGCCTTGGATGTCAGTTCTAGTGAAAGGGTCTTCTTTGTCCTAATGTCTTCGAGTCAAACAAGTTATGTTCGAAAGGGGAGAAAAAAAGTCATCTGATTAGGTGGATCAGCTGTTGAGCCTTTAATACTTCCTTAATGTTATTCTTCCTGAAGCCTAATTCATAAATCGTTGATTCTAGTAGAATTTCTTACCATTATTCAAACAGTTTTGGGTTCCCCAAGATTTTCAGGTGGACAAGTCAGGACTTCAAGCCGCCAATCTGGAATTCCAGAGTGTGATTGCTGGTTCAACTCATGACTAAAATTAAAATGTTTTTCAACAAGATCTCATATAAATTGGTCTTATTCTACATCTGTCCTATGAATTACCGGCTCAAGATTACTTTGAATGTTTTTGTACATGGTAGCGTCTGAAGCGTGAGCTAGAGGCGTACCTTGGCTTGCAAGCATTCTGAACACCAGTGCATGCCATCATTTCTGAAAAGTATTTCAGTTACATTTTTTTAAATCCAAATAATGTGCTTATTTCCAAGCCTGATCTGTTCATTCTATTTTTCCTACTTATTGCTGTTTTTATTTCTGGAATTCACTAAAATAATTCTATTACTGGCAAATTTCTGAAAATTGTTATCCGTGACATGTATTTTCGTGTAAATTTTTTTCTTTTTCTTTGGAATGTCTCCTTGTACTCTAAAGACGGTCTTATGATGCCGTACAATGTATAATTCTATCTTTAATTGCCGTAGTTTTGTGAAGTCTGTTGAGTTCATGTAAAGTTGGCAAGCAGCCACACTTATAGGAACCTTAATACTTTTATCTATCACATCCTTTGAATTCTTTATTCTTTGCACTTCTACTTACGCTCTATTTTAACTTGCACAAAACAAGAAAAAGCTCCTCAGAGCCCCTGACAATATTTGACACTTTCTTTACAAATTTGTGTCAGTTATTTTCTGAAATCCTCTCACAAGGAGACAATAATTGTATTCGGCTTTGCGCAACTAATAATTCTAAAAGTATGAAGTTCTAAATTGTTCGTTTTGGTTTTGGCATCGGTCAGTGTGAACAGATGTAGAAAATTTTGTATCGTACTGAAACTCATCGAATTAGGTATGCTCTAAATTATTGAATTATTCGTACTCTAAAGTGAACATTTGACTGCGCAGAAGTGCTGTTGCAACCAGCACCAGTCCGCCTGAGACGCGCGGCTGTGCGGTTTGACGAGGTGTGGGCGGGCGGCGACAACACCTTCGCTCGGGACACCGCCACCGGCGCCATCTTTGCCTGGGGCCTCAACAACTACAACCAGCTCGGTGAGTCTGGAGCCCGGCAGGGGAAACGAGGTAGGGTCATTTCTGTGGGGGAAATATACCTCCTGTTTGGTTAGCCATTAGAACGGCTTCATTTCAAACTAACTTTGTGACGTCACCGTTGTGACATGTCGGTTAGCCAATAGTGGTGCCAGATTTGGGGCTAGCAGTATTGTCAGATGCAACATGAGCGGTGCAATTGGTTCGTTTCTATGACGTCAGCATTGCCACACGGTCGATGTAAAAAGACTGGTTTGACCCTACCTTGTTTCTTCTACCGTGGTCTGGATCCAGTCACATCACCGTTGAAGTGAGCTCTGGCGAGTCAATTCTCATCTTAACACATTAGCGATACGACCCAGCGGTGGGTGGTGCTTAAGTTTTTCCAGCTGCGAAATGACCCATCGGTGGTTCGTTTGAAAATTTTTAACAATTTTTAAAAATTAATGGTATTTAATATACCTAGTTAATGTTTGGTATTTATAAAATTTTTAACTACTTTTACATTAAATTTGAGTTGAATATTGAACTTGAGTTTAACCCATCTCAGTCAACGTGTTAATCAGCCGTTTAGATCGGGCAACACGTGTCGTTTTTTACGGATCTTAACACTGGAAAGTTTAAGTAACAGCGTTTGTACTCTATAACTGAGCTGTATCGTGGTAACCCCGTTCCTACTCTATAACCGAGCTATAGCATAGTACAGCTACATAGTGTAGCATAGTAAAGAAAAATGAAAACTCGAATTTTTTTGTTCTCCAAACTCCTCACAGCTAGGCTAGCGTTCATAGTTGCTGGGGTGCAATGCAGACATTCTCTTTCTGTACCTAGGAACTGATTGCTTTGATTGATTCTTTAATTTCCTTCCTCGTTAAATGCATAGATGTTACAAAATGATTCTCCGGAATTGAGCATCCTCTTTGTGCTACCTTCTATTTGCATTCAAACTATGGTTCCTTGTGATGTTTTTCCTTGTGCTGAGGAAGAGAGAAATTCATGTTGGCAAACATTTCAGTATTTATGACTGTGTTAACAAGTAACTTTCAATCTTCAGGCGATACGGATACTTCCACCAAATTTCAACCGCTGTTCATCAAGTCGATGGCTGACAAAAAGTGGAAAAAATTCACGTGTGGCCAGCATCACGGGTTAGTCTTATTTTTATGTTTTATTTAGTGCTCTTTCTTGTATCATTTATTATCTCACCTTCATTTTTCAGTTAGTAGGATGAGTATAGAAACTTTTTTTGGTAAATTAGTATCCTGTATATCCCAACACGATTATTTTTTTTTCAAAACCATTTGATGAAGTACCAACCATTTTCAAAACCATGTGACACGACTAAAATTTTTTGTTAAATTTTTATTTAAATGGCTTATTTTCACAGCAGCCCTGATACATACCAGGTCATCTGATGACTGTATTTCTTCCTTTTCTTACATGATTTCCCCTCAGGAGAATACAACTATTGTATCTATGGGAATTAGCGCTCCCAGGGGGAATGTGTGAGAGGGTCTGAGCTGAGAGTTAGGTAGGCCTTCTTTTTGTTGAGATAAAATGTTTTTTTACTTTGTTAAGAACCACCTTTTTTTCGGTTCACTGCCCTGTTTTTCAGTACCTACTACTTTCTTTTTCAACTTTTATCTTGTTTCATGAACTTCGTTCTCAACTTACTGTTTCTAAGCCTCTTCTGCAACGATTCTGCATTTCCTTATCTCCATACTGAATGATGCCTTCCTCTTTTTGATACGCTCTTTTTTTTTGCTGCGATTGAAAAGGCGCAAACTAACATATAAGCTATAGTCTACCATCTTCTTACGCGATTTTGCTTTGAAACGCAATGATTGCAATCGGTATCTAGTAGGTTATGTGAGGTGTACTGAACATTGGGAGGCTTTTCAGCGCGTGCTAATAATGTGGCGGTTGTGGATCAGGTTGGGTCTAGACAGCACGGGACGCGTGTACAGCATGGGGCGCCACGACTACGGCCGGCTGGGACTGGGTGAGGACTTCAAGCAAGACGCCCTCCAGCCCACAGCTCTCGAGTCCATCTCCGACCCTGTCATCGACATCTCAGCCGCCGGCTGCGTGTCCGCTGCAGTCACCCAAGACGGTCAGATTTCTGTCTAATATCTGCTATTTTTGTCTTATTGTAACTATGGAAAAGTGTTGCCGCTTGATTCTAGAAGTTATTTTCGTAAATTTAAAAATTTTGCTGTGAAGCTATCTTCAAAGAGTGAGACTCTGACTTCATTTGAAACTTAAACGTCTCATTACCTACCTTTCACAGCCATTTTTACACGTAATCCAACAACCCTATAATCTCTATGCTGTCTGTATTGTCTTTATTTGAACACTTGGTCTTCGTCAACACTTTTGAGAAATCATTTTTCTGAGAGCTCCGCTCATTGGAATGAGTGCGATGCTAACGTTTTCGTGCATGTTAACGTACGAGCACGCTAGTTCTTTGTAAGATTCGAGTTTATCCATTTTCTCAAACCACTTGTATTATTCAACAGGTCAACACAGGCTACCTTCCGTAGTAAGTAGATTAAGTGTTTCGTCTAGGTTATGACGTGCTATTTACTCCTAAAATGTAATGACCGATTCGATTGTAAAACCTTGCTTTGGAGTGTAAAATTAATCAGCAGTCGATTTGCACAGATGATTTTTCTATTTTGTGCAGGGCTCGCCTTTGGCTTCGGGATGGGAACCTCGTCCCAGATGAGTCAGGGCGACGACGAAGATTGTTGGGAACCGAAAGCTTTCACTGGCAAACAACTTGCTGACCGGAAGGTTGTGGCAGTGAGTGTTGGTGGGCAACACTCCATGGTGTTAGCTGTACCACGTGTACAAAAATAGGGTATTCATGTCATATAGGTATATTCATAGGGTGACTTCAAGGTGAAAGCTTTTCGTTGTATAGGACCTCCTTTCTCTCCATAGAGTGAAGGGCGTTCCACAGTTACGGTTAGAGCTCTTTTTGCTCAAGTCACTCAACAAAGAATCTTGTAGTTGAAGTGTTTTCAATGTTTGGAAGCTTCGTACTGGCGGTGCGTTCTACGTCTCTTTCGTTGTTAGACTACTGCAGTCATGAGGTAGATGACAGTGGTATTTCAAAACAGATGTTGAGATAAAGATTTCTCCTAAAAAGCGTTGATCGTGTTTCTTGTGATGAATAATACAATCTTATCACTCTATGCTTTGCTTGATGGTTGGTGATAAGAAGTTTTAATTGTACCATAGACAAAGTGAATTCTATAGCTATTGTTAATTAAAAAGGACAAACAAATTGAGCGATTTTCACAGGTACTTCTGGATAACCATTTTAATCATCGACTTGTCAATTAGTTAGCTACGGCTTCTGTCGCTCTAGAATTTTAGCTAACATTATTCTAAAACACTACTTTATTACCAAGGAAAAGTGCGACTTGAACAAACTTGTAGCGTTATCTCATGGTCAGATTTATTAGCGAACTCCATTATTTCCTTTATGCAACTTCTTGTGTAAAATAGTACTCATGAGTGGTTTCAGCTCAAGATGATATCTGGAGGTGTTACCATTTTGCTGAATTGCAGCAGGCATAAGCTGGTGCTTTTGGAACTATTGTTCCGGTCGAGTTGTCGGGAAATTTCTTATTGCTCTAGAGCATATGTTACAAGCGGTGTTTTTGTGTTGTCATTTTGATAGTTAGAACAAGTTATTTATTGTAAATTGTACAAAGCTTTCAAACGCCGTACCGTCATGTTTTATGCTCAGAGTTATAGCAGTATTTTGTAGATACGGGCACACTTTGCGCCCTGACCGCATTGCACACTCGTGCTGTAAATTGAAATGAATTGGGCGCCACAATGCAACGTATCACATATTTGGTGTGGAACTGCTCTCAATATTTGCTGCGTGGACGGGCTGCCACTATTTGTTGCTCGCGTACTGACGTGTAGTTTCAATTTGACGAGACCACCTCCTGTGATCCTTGAATAAAGTTAAGCTTAACATGCATTCATTTCTTAATTAAATACCAAGGGACTATCGCGTCAATTTCGAGCCAAGTAAGTGAGCTGGTGGAAAAGAAACAAAAAGTTTTACAATACATTTACACGTTATAAAACAATATTGAAATGTTTCAAGCTGTCTGACAGTATAAAAGAAACGAAGCGCAAAGAATAACGTACATTTCTTGTAGCATACATTTGTTTAACATATCATTGAAGGTTAGATGAAACAGAATTCAGTTTTTAGTCTGAACTAAACAAAGCCGCTGTAGTAATTACTTGGGCCGAAATGGCGCTACGATCTTCCACACTGAAAAACAACCGAGGTGGAGTAGAATCTTTCGAGGTACTTCTCCAATAAACTTTCACAAAATGAGTAACAATAAAATAGAAATACCGTAACATCGAGTGATCGGCCAACACTCTTCATAAGAGGTACTGTCCATTTAAACCCTGTAATGCTGAAACAACTCTTGAATAATAACAGTATAGTGAGCACTGTAGACAAAACATCGGTAATTAGGGTAGCTGTAAACTGACAACTCAAGCTTAAGAAACGAAGAACAAACGCTATAATTAAAACGCACATAAAAATACTTACGAATAATACTAAGAATAACAATGGTGAGAACTGCAGAACACGAACGTATTTACAGCAACATCAACTCTGTGAATGAAAAGAAGAATTAGAAGATATTCTGAATAAATTGGAAAAAACCCTTTGTCAAGTATGTTCGATAATTCGCGTTATTTAGACAGCAAAAAAAAATCTGACGAGAGCATCGAAAAAAACACGCTCGCTTGCGTAAACAATAACCATTGTAAGTGAAGCAACGAAGTTTGAGCACTCGAGCAGTCTGACGAACAAGTCTTGCACAAATAGAGATTAATGACTATCATGAATGCGTTATTGTATTGAGCAAATGAAGCAGCGACAGAAAAGTGAAGTTCCATGAGATGGAGGTTGATTAAAGCACACAACACTGGAAGCCATAAAAGCTAATGTTAGTAAGACACTCACTTAAACTGAACACGTAAAAGAAGAAACAGCCAAGTAAGGCATGAGTAAGCGACCGAGAGGCAACACTCAACTTCCATTGCAGAAAAAAAACCGCACCTATGAAGGATAACACGAGTAAGCTTCGCAATAGTCGACGTCCTGGAATTGTTGTGGAGCAATGAAAAAAAGAGACTTCTAGCGTACCACGGACCAGATTTTGAGTTAAAGCCACCCTAATCAAAACAATGGTTTTCCCAAGAGAAGGAGGAGGAGGAAGGCACCATTCAGTGCGGAATCGAGGAAATTAAATATTAACAATTAAGGAAATTGTGTACAAGATGTGTCCCCACATCCTGTGCACAAAAGCAGCAAGATTAAAACAATTATACGACACAAGGTTGGAGAAAGCAATAGTTGGTGAAGTAAAGGTAGGACCGGGTAGAAGTAAAACGAAGAAGACGGTCCTAACAAGACCTTTTCTATTTCATCCGAAGACCTATCTAACTTTCAGCTCAGGACCTCACATCTTTCCGGGAGCGCTAATACCCCACAGAAGCGCACCAAAACTGCGTAAAGATAACTTGGAAGTTTTTAGAGTAATAGACAAGTTCGCCGTGAAATTAAAAAATGATAACGCACGTACACAAAGTTGGCGACGGAATTAGTTGGTAAACTGAGTGATAAAAAAGTGATAAAGAACGAAAAAGACAAAATGAATTAAGGAGAGCTAATGAAGGGCAGTAGCACCTCATTTGTTGTGGGTGGAGTGGCCGCATGAACGTGAAGGGAGACAAGGTGGTATACGCACTCTTAAGGTAACGGTTAAAGCTAAGTAAATATAAATGAGGGCCAATAAATAATAAATTTAGGCTGGTGCAATGCCAGCCACAATGCCCTCCGGAGAGGCCTTGCTAAGAGCAGCCATCACAGATCTGGAGGAAGAGGCAATTTGCATCATGAGCACCAAGGAAAAATTTCGCCTCCGCCAAAATTTTTGGGCATAATCTGGTATGCGTTTGGTGATGCAGCACGTCTGAAGTAGTTCTAAAGAAACAAAGACGTCCTTAATGAAGTAGTAATAATAATAATAAACTCAGTTAACGACAACTTCGGTCAGGGACTATTTAGTTGTCGCTTTGGTAGCTTACCAAAGTTACTTTCGTTTCGATACAATTGCGATTTCGTAGTAATAGTAGTACGAGTTACTTAAACCCGTGAGCTCAATAATGCACACCAAATCGCATTAAGGGTTACAAATTTCCAGAGACACCCATCACAGCCCCTTAATGAAGTAGTAAGCCGTCCATTCTCGTCCACTTCAAAAGCGGCTTCCCTCTCCATGAAGAATTTTAAAAAGAAGTACTATCACATTTCATTTTTCTTTTCAGGAAATCATAGCTCGTAACACAGCTCAGGAAGTTCTAATAAGCTGGTGGCTAGTTTGTGTGCAATCGTTCCTCTCGTAACTCTGAACGTAAAGTTCAATTTAAATTAGCCATTAATGAGCTCTCATGCAGAGGATTTGAAGCTCAGCAACAAAACCTAGAAACAATCTCCAAATCAACTGTACAAAAAATAGTAATATAGTTATCGTTTTTGCAAGCGTGGCTAGAGACCATTTACTGAATCCACCACCAAATTTAATTCAATCAGCACGCAAGCGGAATCATGTTGAAAGAACTATAAGAGAACTTGCTAGTAGTGCGAAAAAGAGTCGATTCCAAAATATTCGGTGCTAACCTTGGAACATTTGGTTATCTGGTCACTAGAAATGCAAGAAGTCTTCTGCGCATAGCGCACAACGAGAGCAGGAGCAGTAACCATCTGCCTACCTCAGTCTCCACAAGGGCTGCTGCATTGACACTCCCTCTTTTCTGTATACTGGCACACTTTACACACCAAAGCGCACTGCAATTGTATGCGAAGTGCGTGTTAGGGGCAGCAGGGTTACACGGTTGTCACAGTTACACGTAGAAGGCGAGACAAAACCGTGTAGGTTTCATTACATAGGGCGTCATTCCGATCATAAATCAAACAATCCCTACTGATCATGTTCACTAGCGCAATTATTTTGTACGAACATTCCACCCGTCCTAGTCACCATGGGCTCGAAATGTGATGAACAAGGCACGCACACAACAGGCAAACGAGGCAGCTCCTCGCCACCGAACACGGAAAAATCATTCCCTTTGCTGCATTTCTTACAAATAATTCAGACTCAAATAAATTGCCAAAGTCAATTTTGTACGCCTACTCTGACCATTGGTAAATAAGATTACCAAAATTCCATAGCAATACAGAGAAAAAAGCCGAGATCCAAATTTGCCGTTCTCATTGTAATTGACAAAATTAAAATTCCAACATAACTTTGGTTGCCTAAGAAATCACGGCAGAGGAGAATCGCACATCGCTGCCCTGCAGTCCTATCAACACTTTGACTGTGGCAACTAAATATTGAGTTCAACACCAAACACAAATTTAAAGTCAATTGTAGTTTACTATTTTGAAAATATCAAACATGAACTGGATCGTGCCTTCATTCAGCTTTGATTGAGTATTTGTGAAAATTGAGTTAGCGACTACTGCTCGGTCAGCAGCATTATGAAAATTACCTCCGTGTACCACCGGTGGCGCACGTCGCAGTCAAAGTGTTAAGAAGGCCAGACTAAAGTTACAAGCCACTGCTTGAGGCCGGCATTCTCACAGCGCCAGCAAAACGCTGAGGTCTAAGCGCAGGAAATAATCGTGGGCGCGGTTGAAGAACATAAATCAGTTTGGTTTCATTAGCATGAAGCTCGTGCGCTAAATGATCGATAAAAAGTTTGTGCACGTGAATGTAGGCAATTTAAAATCTTCAAAAGAGTTTCCTTTCGCCATTTGCAGACAGTTTGAAAGATCACACGATGATGCAAAAAAATCAGACAGATTAGATGAGTGAGCTCGGCTCGTCCTAACCACAACAAAAGAGTTCCTAAGAGAGGAAGGCACCATTCAGCATGGATATAAGGGAACGCGGAATTTTAGCATCTAACAGTAAGTTTAAAAAGAAGTGAATGAAACAAGATTTAGGTTGTAGAAAAAAGTAGGGGCTGAAAAACAGGACAGCAGTGAGCCGAAAGAAAACAAAAGACCTGTTCTATTTTAACAAAAGAAAGGTCAACCTATCCTTTAGCTTAGGACCAGTGAACAGGGAATCTAGGAGCAGAATACGTCCCCTATGCCGTGCGTGTAGATACAGCGAGATTGAAAAAAAGTTTGTGAAAGACAAAATTAGAAGTAATGAGTGCTGAAAAAGGACGACACTGAACTAAATTCATTAATTATAAGTTAGTTTTAGCTTCTTTTACCACAAAAAATATGCTCAAAGAGAGGAAGGATGAAGGCACCATTTAGAATGGAGTTAAGAAAACGCGGAATCAATGCACAAGGTGTGTCAGAAAGACCTGTCTTCTTTTATTTCAACAAAAAGATGGCTAACAAAATTGTATTTCATTTTCACAAAAAACCTACTTATCACTCAATTTGGGACCTCACATTCCCCTCCCGGGAGTGCTAGTTACCATAGGCACAAAGTTGGATCTACCAGAAAGGGCACTGCACCAAGAAAAAATTGGGCGCACCAAAACAACACCTATTCTATTTCAACAAAAAGGCCAACCTAACCACCTTCAGCTAAGAACCCCACACCTTTCCCCTGGGTGCGCTGGTTCCCATAGATCCAATAGTTGAACCTCCTGAGGGTGGAAACAGACAATACACAATGAAGCCCAAACCGCTGATGCCATCAGCCACTTAGATCGTAGTTTTCTTTCACAAAAATTCACGTTTTCGTAGGTAATTGAGTTCACATAAAACATCACATAAAAAGACTACGATAATTTACTGCAATTATTTTCCATTATGGACTACGTTTGAATGAAAGACGAAGACGTTATTTCATTTAACTTAATACCTGACCTATTTTAGCCTCACAATAAGACTATCTTAATAATTCCATTGGGAATTAAAACCATCACAAAGTCATTCCGTTCGAACAGACAAGCACAAAGGAAGCATGCTCCACAGTTTCAGCATTCCCTCCCAACACAGAAAGACGAGAAAGGAAAATTTTCATTTAAATCGAGATAAAATATTTATTAGGGCGGGTAAGCAGAGATGTTGCAGCAGCAGCACCCGAGCGTCCGAGTTGAGGGCCCAATTTGGGCCAGAACAAAACTGACGGCCAAGTGACGGTAGAGAGCACAACACAAAACTAAACGCTCCTCATCAGACATGAAATGTCCGAAAATTCCTGGGACAGTGTGCACGAGTAAAGATTCAATTGGGTTAGATGTTAGTTTTAGCCTTCCGAAAGAGAGGAAAGACAAACGAGGCTTTTAGGGTGGAGTTTAGGGCACGCGGAATCTATGCACAATATCCCCTGCGCATAGCAACAGTGATTTTGACTGCAACTAAATATTAAGTTCAACACCAAACTCAAATTTCAAGTCAATTGTAGTAAACTATTTTGAAAATATCAAACATGAACTGGATCGTGCCTTCATTTAGCTTTGATTAAGTATTTATGAAAATTGAGTTAGCGACTACTGGTCGGTCAGCAGCATTAAGAAAATTACCTCCGTGTCCCACCGGTGGCGCACGTCGCAGTCAAAGTGTTAAGAAGGAAGGCCATGAAACGAGATTAAAGATGAAGAAAGTTTGAGGTGCTGAAAAACAGGACAGCAGTGGACCAAAAAAAACATGAAACATTTTATTTCAAGGAAAAGAAGGCTTACTTCTCGGCTCAGGACCTCATATCCTCCACCCCGGGAGTACTAGTTTCCATAAATACGAGTACAATAGTTGTATCCCTCCTAAGGAGATGCGCGAGTAAATAAAAATTACAAAACTTATCATCTTCCCGAGCTCAAGTTGATTGCAGCACAAGCACAAAAGTTTTACTGCGACATTGGTAACAAAACTCGCAGGCTATCGACCACCTTTCACGTAGTAGTATTAACATAGATTTGCTAGCGCTTCAGTAATTTGTACTACATCGCACCGTAGGTCTCACAGTTCAAGAATACAAATTAGGCATCACTTCAGCTAAAACATACTATGTAATCGTTATTCAATGCTCGTCACAATTACCATTACGGAAACACAACAACATCCATCATAAAAGCCGTTCCAATTGCCACCTACACCATTGCTATAGTCATCACATAAGAGTCCCAGATGTTCTTTGGAAGATCATCAAAAGCCAAAACCCCGTAGGGGAGGGATTTCAGCTGCCCGCCACGTGTCCAGAAACTAACGTGAATTCTACACACACGCGTGATGCGAGGCACGTAGTCGACTTCTAGAAATTAAGCGCACATTAGAAATTGAGATGTACAGTTGAGCGGAGGGAAACTAAAGCAAGTTTGGTGGCGAGAGAGAGGAGACCGTGTGTTGGGAGCAAAGCTCGCATTCCTCCGACTGCTAAAAAGAGATGGAGGGAGAACTCCATATTCGCAGCTCCTCCAATGCCATTAGTTGGGATACACATTTCGCTATAGATAAGTAAGCAACTATTAACACAAACTCACAAATCACACGTAGCCTAACTATTTACAAACTAGACCCTCGAGCGTTTATAGGACTTAAAAGTAGGGTCACCTTAACAGAGAAACAATAAATTAAAAGGCGCGGAAATTCAAAATAAATAAAAGAAAAAATTGCTTAACTAGAGGCGAAAGACTAAGCTGGTCTCCATATTTTGATCATCGTGAGATACGAGACAATAGTTTGACATTAAAACGATAACGCAGGAAGCACACATAGCTCCCGAGCTCCGGAGAAAACTTATTCTTCGCGTCATAAAGAGTAAAGTGCAAGAACACGAGGGAACTCAAGCCCGCACACACCTGGATACAAGAGTACACAAAACACGAACACGGCTTAGTAATCGACCGCAACCAAAACTGAGAAACGCGTTGAGTTTTGACTTTAAAGACGCCGCATTCAAGCTTTTCACTACGCTCACATTCTGTTGGTCGGGACAGACCACGGTAAATACTGGCGAGGAGACGATGCAGGGCAGCATGACACGAGCCAAATCCCTTGCACTTTCACTTGTACGAAAAATCAGTATGAACGTTCACACGAATATTGTATAGTTTTGATATGGCAAAGTTTCAAGATCGGTTATGTATTTCCAAAACTAATGAGCGAAGAAGTGGACCAGAGCCTGAAACATATTCACACGGACGAACCTAATTTGTAAAGCTTATTTTTCCACGGGGCAACAGCAACGAAAACCTCTTCCCCGCCTCCACTCTTCAGCGACTGATTTGAAAACAGTTGCCACAAGAGCCTTTATCGGAAACCACTTGTAATTCTGATGAAAATTCATCAGAAGACTAAAACAAAAAGGACTCGTAGCAGCGCTAGATAGTGACCATTTGAGAATCATAGTACAAAAGAGAACCTAAGACACAGGAGCATAGAAGGGTCTAACTGCTCCTCACACATGAATTGGAGGAGGTACTGCCGGTGGTGGTAGTAGTAGTAGTAGTAGTAGTAGTAGTAGTAGTAGTAGTAGTAGTAGTAGTAGTAGTAGTAGTAGTAGTAGTAGTAGTAGTAGTAGTAGTAGTAGTAGTAGTAGTAGTAGTAGTAGTAGTATTAACATAAATTTACTAGCGCTTCAGTAATTCGTACTATATCGCGTTGTAGGTCTCACAGTTCAAAAATACAAACTTCACATCACCTCAGCAAACACATACTATACCTATAATGGTTGTTCAATGCTTGTCACAATTACCGTTACGGAGGGTACTGCCGGTCTGAAGCGCATGTACAAGGCCGACGTACGCCCTGCTGTAGCGAGTGGTGCTATCCCAGGCAAAGTGCCAGACAAGGTGGGAAATGAGGGGCATGCACACATAGTTCAAACTCCACTACACACGCACATAAGGCGCAAGTGCACGAGTTCCCACCACAGCGTTGCCGCACTCCTGCCTCCTGCAGTTCATGTTGGATAATTCGCGTTATTTAGACTGCAAAAAACTGAGGACTGAGGCGCCTGGCGAGTGAGCACACACATGCCTCGACAGCAGCCAACTTCAGAAATATTTCCATAACAGACAATTGAAGGAGAGATCTTTCCTGATACTGACACCAATGATGCACTCAAATGTTAAGCCTTCAACTTCAAATTGATCGTGGTTATCCAGCTGTAAATTTGATAAAACTTTACACAGAGGACACGTTTTAGGAAAATTGAACTCATTTCTTTCCTAGTTACATGATAAATGTAAAAGAAAATGACGAAGGACATAAAAGATAATTCAAAGTGCACAGAGGAAAGCTGTAGACCCACGAAAATGTCCACACAACAGCCCGCTCTGTTCATCGCACTTATGTGCAATTGTATTTGTTCTTCTGAGATCAAAACACAAAAAATTGCTGAAATATATCAATGGTACCTATAACTGACTACTTAACCCTAAACTGCCCAAAGTTTTTTTACTCATATTCCCAATAACACAACCACCGTCATTAGACTGACGATGGTATCAGGTTATCACCAACATCAGAACGGAGACGGAACTGCCGTCCGACAGAAAGCTTCCAAAATTACATTAGGGCACAAATTCAACAAGAAATAAAGTGTGTTAAGTATTTGTAGCGAGTGTGTCATATATGAAACATCGGACAGTTAAAGATAGACCAACAAAGCAGTCCGTCAGCACACATGCCTTCATGTGGGATGATAACCTAAGCTAACCTCTACTGAACCGAGCAATGGCAACTCGCGAGAGCAGAGCGCACTTTGTGCTAGTGTGGCTCAGTAATTCCCACCTAGTGAATGGAACGACCTCTAAACGTCGACCAACATCGTGCGACGCGGATTCAAACTTTTGTAACGCGACACCATGAAATAAAATGTTAAGTGGTCAGGCACGTACAAATTCAGTAGAATACCAAGCTGCAAGGTCATGTGTTCACCAATGGGTAAGTTGCTAGTGTTGATAGCATGCCCACGTGAATAACCTTTTCACAGTTTGCGCATCAGTTGAATGATGGAAAATGATATCGCTACAAAATCTGACTCATGGCAGGAAAAGCAGCCGAGTTCTACCGTTGAAATGAAAGCCTCTACTCGCGTGAGCTTCCCCGCGAAATTGAGGGGAGGCAAGTCCGGCGGCAGGTGAGCAAGCACCCCTTCCCTGTTGACGCACTGCTGTGCGCAACACTGTTCAGATCGGCACCTTATGGTATAATCCAAAGCATAAAAACCTAATTAAATATCGCATAAAGTATGGACACCGAGCATTTAAGAAGGCAGTGAAGGTATAAGAATACAAAAGAAAATAACACAACTCATGATGTTACATTGAAGACCTTGTGGTCCAGTCGCACAGCTCGCCGCCTCGCCCGTGAAGGAAGAGAAGATTCGCCTACATAACCCGTCAACTAATGCGGCGAGGAAGTTAGTAGTAATAGTAACAGTTCGCAGGAAAGTTACTAGCGCTTCAGATTCAAGGCCTACATCGCGCCGGAGGTCTTGGCTTACACCACAACGATTGATTAAATAACACATATATAGCAGGGCTCAAAGAACTGTACTACCAGAAGTGGATTTACATAATTTGACACTATAGCTGAAAGTAACGCAACTCTCCCATGCTCATGAAGAGCATTGTTGCCCATACGCGCCTCACGAGTGGCCAAGAGTCCCAACCAAAACCCAACTGATGTCCAATTCTCGCTGAAGAGTTAACTCTGTGAGCACATTCCCTGTGTTGAAATTCAAGTGAAAAACTGAAAATATATAGGATTTTAGAAAACTTAAGATGGATGCCCATGGCATGGAAATTTCATGGTTGTTGTAGATATTTCTACAGCCTAAGAATGCCATCACTAGCAAGTGGATGAAAATGTAAACATGGCGAGCGATTTTAGAAACGGTCAAGAGTAGATCGAGATATGGTGTCCCATTAAAAAATGCGGGTAACATGAAAAGTTTAGAAAGGCATGAGAACCTGTAGTCTTTTTTCAGAAATGTAAACAAAAGAAAGCGGTGCGACACTTGTGATGGATCAGCGTGGCGGTTGCATCGATCAGATTTTGCTGTCCGCACAGCCGAGTTACATTACTCTTGAGAAGCTCGTTGAGTTATTTCCTGCTGGGGAACAATTCACCAACAGAAATTTCGTGAACACCATTATTGACTGATTGATTATAAATAAATTAGATTTAGCCTCTCTTTACCACAATAAGGATGTTCAAAGAAAGGAAGGATGAAGGCCCCACTATTACTTCACAGTTTTAGTTCAGTCCTGCAATGTTTGGTTGAAGCACATCTCGGCCGTACTTGTGGCAGCACTGCCAGCTCGAGTGGCGGCAGCTGGCGAGCAGAGAGAGGGTGAGCTGCGACACTCACGACGTCATGGGAGCCACAACACTTCAAGAGAAGCCATTTGCCACCCAACGGTTCACAAAATAGTTCGACTCCATCTCACGACATGAGCACACCTAGCCACTCACCTACAGTCCACTCATTCAGGAGTTCTCTCACGATTACGGCAATGGCTGCTTCTTTCCCTTCTGGGCCTCACCGTTTCTTTCTTGAACTATTCCGCTCTGAGCTTAATCAAATCGGACACTTTTCTTCTTTGCCATCACAATCTTTTATCGCTGATACAGCCCACCCACGATTCTGAAAAAAATTGCTAGCACTTAACTGTCCTTTTTTTAATCACATTTGCCATTTTGATGCTATATTGTGTTGTAGGATTTTACACGTGTGTGAGAGCTCATTTTGTAGGCAGTGTTTAGTCGCTAGCAAAATATCTTACTCTCCTCAACCCCCTTCGAGACGTACCAAAAGGTCAAGTCAACACAACTACCTTCGGTAGGCCGGAACAACTGACGCTTCACAAATTCTTGCAAGGAATACTGCAGCCAACAATGCCCTTCTCGAGATAACAATTACTGGCCCTGCATTCCTCGAGAGACCTAACAACGCCTACGCGGCAACCTCGGGGAATTCCTCAAAGCAAGTCACGAGTGGGAGGAATGGTAGAGGAAGTCGGCATTGCTGCCATCATAGACACAGGACTCACCGAGCGCATTACAGAAGAGTTGTTTCGTGTTCAATGAAGATCGGTCGCGTCATTTGCTCAGGTTTCTTATCAAAAGCAGTTCTTGCCAACACTTCATTTTGTATTCTTTGCAATTAATTGGTCAAATCCACATTTTTTTTAAAAATCATTCGCAGAGTTGCTGAAAAGCAAATAATTGATAATTGATGGTGATAAAGATGAATTAATCGATAATAATGAGGAATCAGCTGTATGCAATTGAGATGCGAGCACAAAGCAAAAGAATGTTACAAGGTAACTGAGCTCTCTAAATACGACGTGTAGGAGGACTTGATGCGTGCTCCACACATCGTCAGGGCAAACCCCAAATTGGGCCTCACGAACAAGCACATAGGTAATGTAATGCAATGTAGAATAGAGTGCAACGTATCCTTAACAAAAAAGGATAAAGTTTCAGGAAAAGTTTTCCGAAATGATAAATCCTGGAGGATCAAATTTTTATACAGATTGTAGGCCATTTGGGCAGGTGACTGTTGCTGAAAAACCCAAAAATATTAAATGTTCATAAGCGTGGGAGTTTTGAACGCATGCCACCTTAGCGCACTCGTGACAACGACGGGCAGGCCACATAGACCTTCAGGCCGCACTGTGACCACAGCCGTTCACACAACTAAACACGCACAACGAAACATCAAATGCGATGACGGTGAAAAGCTGCCGTGCAAAACAAGGCCGCACACTGTGCATACTTGAAAATGAACAAAAATTGTGAGAAAGCGGGCAGTAGCTCAGAACAGCGGTGATGGTGGCGGGATGAAAGAAGAGAGCTCTAAGAAGAGAGCTGGGACACACTTGTGTTCTGGCAGCCCGCCCACCCCGCCAAGTGAACAGCAGCACCCAGACTTACCACGCACAAAACATAGAAAAATTTAACAGCACTCAAGTTTTGACTCGTGGCATATCTCAACTGGACAAATAATAACGAAAGGTACATTAAAATTATAATTGGAATTGAATAAATAATTAAGCACTCCTTCAAAGCTGGTCATATTTAAGAAATGCTATCACAATTAGTGACTTAATTATTCATCCAAGTATACTTTCAAAACAAGAAAACACTCTTCCTCTCTCTCTCTCTCTCTCTCTACTACAGCTAACAGTTCCTGACCCAATTGAAGTTACACATATTAAGTTTTGGCATCCAGTTCGGCACTACATACAATGAGCAGAACAAAAAAAGACACAAGCTTTGGCTCATCAGCAGCTAAAGGATATCCTAAAGGGTACGTATATAATAACGAGCTACAGCATACATAATCTCAAGCGCCACTCATAACAACTTACTCATTCCACATGACTCAAGTTTTGTTTACTGTGCGGCAATGACCATCGATTAGAAGGAAAGATGCTTCGTGATTTGCATCCCAACACTTCACAATTCTCAACCAGTACAAACATTACAACAGATCTATGGCGTGACGTGCACTTCACCCCCTCGAAACGAATTATTTATTGCAAAAATAGCGATGACGGACGCCAGTCTAGACCGAGATGCTCAAACTATTTTTTAAAAAATGACTGTGTAGCTCAGGGATAAGTAAAACTATTCATGAATGCAATTCAGTACTACTCAGAGGTGGACTAGCAGACCATTATTGACACGTGGTTGTTCTTTAGCTCGAACAACAGTCTTTATTATTAGGCCACGAAAGAAAACACTAACAAAACCTTCAAGTTCAGGAGAAGCCATCATCTACATCTTCCATGTCGTCTGAACTATCGTCAGAGTCATCTGATACTAAGTCAATGGGGGCAAGTTTGGCTAATTTCTTGTTAGGTCCGAAGGGCGAATCCCGTCTTTTGCGCTTAGTGAACGAAGGAGGCGAGTCCAGGAACTCGTCATCAACAAAAGGCGGCGGCCCCACACCAGCCTCCTCCTCCTCTTCCTCCTCCAGGTGGGCAGCAAAGAAGGCGCCGGACTGCTGGTGGCGCAGGTCGCGGTTCACGGAGCTGCTGGCGTTGCGTCGCGCCTCCTCTTCCGCGGTGCGCTCCTTAGAGAAGTCCTTCACGAGCGGGTACACGTGCTCTATCGCCGCCTGCACGTTCGCAATGCTCGGCGCTGCACACACATCCAACAACACGTCACACAAAAGAACTTTATGAAACAAGATGAAACTGAGCAAGAAAATAACGGGTTCTGAGAGAGTAAATAACCAAAAAATGCTTATCCAAACAAAATCTTTATCCTCGTTCAACAAAGGGAAGGTCTACCTGACCTTTGTTCGGTTCAGGACCTCATATCTTCCTCCCTGAGGGAGGTAACCACAAAATGAACTGCACTCAAACGGAAGAAAGCTGTCGAAGGTAAAGAGGACTCGTTTCTTGCAATCAATTGGTTTGGCTAGCAGCACACTTGGAGTGAGGGCACCTCCCACATTCAATTAAGTACGGGCCCGAATGAACTGCAAGTTTTTAAAAGAAGTTTTTCCACTGAACAGAGGATGGTGAACATGTACTGTACTCTGCAAATTTGAACATTTGCTGCGACAAATCTTATGCTATGTATAATACAAGCGTGGACAAAACAGAAAACCTGATTAGATAATGGCAACCTTATTAATTTTTGTTGTCTGATATGTACCCAAGTAACGGAAACATGTTGCGCTCGAATGAATAGACACTGTGATGACACATCACTGTCACTGTGGTGGAGGCGATGCCGATGATGTGTTGAGTGTAACTGAGGTGAGGCCAATAAAGTGTTCAATGTAATGGAGGCGATGCCGCCACCTCAAGGCAAGGACGAGAACACGCCACCACTCAACCAAGGGAACCAACATCACACAAAGCAACTAAGGCAAACAAACAGCCTAGAGGCACTTCCCCAACACACCAACAGAGCAGCGTGCTTTACAGCAACGCAAGATCAAAACAAGCCTTTACTTCTCTGTAGCTCAGCGCTACAAGGTAGTAGGCAGCGTGGTGTTCTTCTTTAATGCCCCCTCTAATGGCGAGATCCAAGAGAATGAAATGATGCTCAAACCTGTCTAATGAACCTTTTCCGATAATGATCTTCAACCTTCAGAAGATATATTTGTAGTAAACTTGCCGTGATAGTGATCGAATATAACAATAGTGATCGAATATAAGATGCTTCAAGTCGTCCCACATTACTTAAGAATAAGAATGGATCCTTGAAATAGACAGTCCAGCTTGTGAAAGAGTGACGAAGCTTGCTGACAAATAGATTCTCGATATAGAAAGACCACCTAACAAAGGAGTGACGAAGCTCGGTCACAAAGGCACATCCTCATAATTAAGAGGGAAGTGCACTCTGCCTGCGCGGTGTCGAGTGTCCTACCCGCCCCAGAAATGCAACAAGCTGCCCTGCCCCCGCCTCACCTGTGACCGTGATGCTGCCGGTGGAGAATATCTTCAGTGTGGCCTTGGGGTGCGCAATTCTGTAGGTGACGCCAGGATGCAGCTCTGGCTCGTAGCTGATCAGTACGGTACAGGTCAGCACACACAACAGATACTCTGTGTTCCTACTCCAGCTTCATGCTCACCTCAACAGCCTTAGAGGCCGGAACTAAAGGGGGCCTATGGTAGACATGAGTACGACCTCGCCAAATCCATGGAGGGATCAGAGGACGAAGGGGCGTAGCCCCACCACCTCACATCAGCCCTCAGCACACAGCTCCAGGAGGTGCAGTACAGGATGCAGCATGTCATAAGCTCCACATAACCTCAAGTTTATATTGAATCTCAAAGGACTTGAAGGTACTATCGGCCTCAATTTATTATTTTCAAAGGCGTTAATGATAAGTGTATTGTTAGGTGCCATATAAGTTTGTAATTCCTTGGATAAATAAAAGTGTAGAACAATGAAATCAACTTCACACAAAACTCATTTGGAAGCTTCACTGCATTATGAAGCCAGGATAAAACTTAACCCTCTCATATTTTTGTGCAACGTCCTGCTCAATAAATTACCCAAAAAGAAGATCATACTGCTGAGAGGCTTCTGGTTAATCAGTGAACGCAGCCCCCGAACACATACACCACAGGAGCCACACACACCAACACAGGCACCACACACACCAACACAGTAGCCACACAAGGCGCCCTCACCTGGCGTTGCCGCGGTGCGCGCGCGAGAAGGGCGTGATCTTGATAGCAAAGGGCATGGTGCAGGTGCCGAGCACGTTGACCACGCGGAAGTTCTTGAAGCGCGTCTTGCAGCCGAGCTTCTGCAGGGAGCGCGCCACGCGCCGCGCAGCCGTGCGGGCCTGTACCTCAGAGGTCGAGCCTGCACGTATTCACAAGAATTACATTTTACAATTTTCAACAGTTTGATTTGTCATTTTTCAGGACACTAAAGATGGATTATTTATAATCCAAACGCTTGTTTTTATCATGATATTCTCAATCACGGTGGTTTTTCCTTTTATCGTCCAAGTGAGATTTCCTAGTTTTCAGCCCATTTTATCTACAGAAAGAAGAGTGATGCAGAGGAGCCACTTCCATCTACTGTCAGTGGGGACAGGCACATCTCCACACATCAACTTCTCATTTCCATCAAAACTATTTCCCTTTGGTGCCTCAATGGCATGCGGACTAGAATGCAAGGAAATGCAGGGTATCTTATAATACAGAGTTAATATTCAAGACATGTGTTGTAGTAGGCCTTACTAGTCCTGAGAGGTTGAAGTATTCAGTACAGGCCCACAACATCAGAAATGGCATTGAAGCCAATCCTGAGTTTTGATCAAGGCATGAGAGTTTTGATCAAGTTGCTCATGGATATTTTTGAGCCAGTTAATTAATATGAATGTATGCAGCATATGTTATTCAAGTGATCATCAATTGCAGAATAATAATAAAATGTCTAAAGTAATGTGGCACTCTTGAGTCCTAGGTTACATTCAGAATAGTCAAATTTTGCTAAGCAACACAAGACCTTTTCTCTACACATATACTCACCAAATATTGAATGATAATTTAGGAGTAGACGTACAAATATTACAAAAAAAATCATCTTATTAATACACTCGGCCCTATATTTGTTCAGCAAGTATAAGAGCAAAGCATAAATAACATGCCCTCCACCACACGACCGTGTTCCATTATCTGGCTGCACTATTTTTTGCTAAAACAACAGCTTGTGTACTTCCTCACATACGTGACTGAAAATATGACATAGGTCTTAAGAAAATATGACATAAGTGTTATTTTTAAGAAAGGATATTGGACATAGCTTTAACTCTGCAGCAACATATTCAGTTTATGACGTTGTGCAGTGGAAGTGCAACATATTTAGTTTATGACGTTGTGCAGTGGAAGTGCAACATATTCAGTTTATGACGTTGTGCAGTGGTAGTGCAATATATTCAGTTTATGACGTTGTGCAGTGGAAGTGCAATATATTCACCAGCACTTGCACAGCCTGTGCCTGCACCACCACCCCACCTGTGCAAGTTATTTTCCCAGACGACCAAATGGACGCCGTCGTAGGAGGTCGGCGAAGTTTCATGGTCACCATCTGCAACACAGACACCGTTTACTGAATTGTACCGAGAAATTACAAGATGAACCAAGCCTACCTGAACATGTTGCTGAGTACTGCAGCGAGAGTTGACCCGAAGTTAAACACGGACCGATACAAAAAACGTGCGCCGTGTATCATGGAGTGGCACTCACAAGCTGAGCACATTCTAGCCAAGTTGAATTTCTTGCAGCTTTCACACTACACAACAATACATTTCTGAATCCTGCACTTGCTGGTCATCATCCTGTGACATAGTTTTCTTTCTCTACAGGAACTGCTATTCTCAACAAGTTGCTGCTACTGCTCCCTGTTGCATCAGTTCTGTAACTCTTGGTTCCATTGCCCTTTCTTTCTCTCTCTCTCTACTACAGCCATTCTATCCATAACATCAAGAATGGCCTTTTCAACCCTCATACACATTCTGGATATTTTTTTGACATATGTGGTGTTGGCTTGCCTCGCTCACCCCAACCTGACTTTATTTTTACCTAATCTAAACTTACCTGACCAAACATATCCTAACCTAATCTATGTAAGTTACCCTAACTTAAGGCCTTAACATAACCACAACTATCCTAACCTAAACAATCTCACTGGCTTCCACTTGTGTGCCTCACTGCACAGGTTTGGACGCAATAACAAGCAACAAGCACCCGTTCTTCTCCATTGCCTTGGTGGCCTCACACCAACGGAGCTCCATCCTCTCAGCTGCCACAGTGAATGTATCAACACAACTGAAACTAACTTAGCACAACGCAGCTCAGTCCTCTTATGTACACCAGAATTGAATGAAAATTTTCCACAAATTAAGTTTCAATCATGCTTCATTTCCTATTCTATTTCTCCCCCATTTGTTTATCATTTCAGGTATTTTTAGAAATTTGATTATTTTGAAAAAAAAATAATGAAAAACTGTAACAATAAACAATTATACAGAGATAGTTTACCAAATGAGAAGGCAAATACATACTGCATAATGAATTAGTCCTCCTGAGATTGTAAACCAGTTCACTTGTGAAGAACTTACCAGAAGAAATTGTAAAAAATTGGCAATTGTCTTAGAAATTAACGAATTACAAGAAGATGTACTAATGAGAGAGGTTGAGCAATTGATGAAAGACTAGAACTCAATAATCTAACCTCACTGTCAGTGGCTGACCTCACTGTCTTGCATGACAGTGAGGTCAGCCGAGTCCCATCTCCTGATCAGTGGTGCAATGGAAAGCTACTTGAAGGAACCAAGCAAGCTAAAGAAGAGCAGGTAATCAATTGACAACTCCACCACACAGCACAGCATTCACTGCACCTCAGCATGCACGTGGCCATCAAATTTATGCTCAAGCCTTCACCACTGAGAATGAAGATGCACCCGATTTACTCAAACTTCCCTGCAACAGCATACAATTAATCATCCTGTACCATTGAAGAATGTAGAGCACCCTACACACTTGCAGTACACTACACTTAATGTGTCCAAAAGAACTACATCACACACTTCTGGTGAGCCTCCTACATTACAGCATGAACATTTCAATTTGGTTGATCAATTCATAACTGCACCATTGTTCAAGTTATCGAAATGGTCATTTGCAAGGTTTGGAATGGCCATTCACAAAATATCCCTCAACTGCAGCAGCAAGATATTCTCAGAAACATCAGGAAATACTTTCCAAAATCTGGACACGCAACTATATTGTTTGTGAAAAATTTGGCTTCTAAAAATGTGCAAAAGAGAGTCAAGTTTTGTTAATTTAGACATAAGAGCTATCGATCTGGGCTCACTGTCTCACCAAAAAGCAAATCTGAACATAAGGAGCAGTGTCAAAGATCAACCTAACCCATTGATTGCGATGGGTTAAACTGAACTTCAACATTCAGTTTAAACTTGAAGTCAATTGTAGTAAGCAACTTTGAAAATAGCAAACATGAACGGGATCATGCCTTCATTCAGCTTTAGTTAATTATGAAAATTGAGTTTGTGTCTACTGGTCCCTTAGCAGCACTCTGAAAACTCCCTCCGTGTACACCGGTGGCTCACATCGCGACCAACCAGTTAAGAAGAACTAAGAGAGAGGGGAAGACCGAGATGGGCCAGAGATGCAGGCAAGAAGGTGCTTCAACTCACGCCGTGCTCGCGCCGGTACTCGACATTGCTGCCGTTAGTGGCAATGTCCCGCAAGTTGATGTGGCAGCCGACAGAGTAGGAGCAAACCACGTTGTTGATCACTATGTCAATCACACCCGGGTCTGCATCCCCTCCTTCTTCTTCTTCATCTTCTGCTGCTGCTCCTTCTGCTTCTACTCCTTCTTTCTTGTGAGGCTCGTCACTCTGCAGAATTGACAGCAATGCACTGAGTTAGTGAGCCCTGGCCAATGGTTGGAGTTGAAACATAAGCTGTTGTGGCACTCAAATATTTCAACAACTTGATGCTTCTTTTTGAAAACCTAAATCTAAAACAAAACAGCCAGACAGTTAGACAAAAAATTGTCAAACACAAAAAACATGAGAGCACTGCATGATCCATGTCAGTTCTGGAAATTTTGTTCTGGAAGTCCTAAAATTCCTTCAGCTCATAATATAAGCACAAAGAAACTTGAACATTTTATGTTTCTACACTGTGAAGTAAAAATTACAATTTCTTGGAAGCAACACATGAATTTAATAGACACAATCAATACAAGCTCATGTAGTTTATAAACATCATTTTCGTGAATTATTTACAAGCTTGGACACAAAACTTGTAAGTATCAACAATGCAGTTGCATCTGTCACTGACAAAAACATTCCACTGAATTATGATTATCATCATTATTATTACTATCTTTATTATTATTATTTTAGTTTGTGACTCCCAGCACTGAAAAAAGATAATCTCAAAAGAGCAAAGAGGAGGGACCATTTAATTTGGACCAGACAAAACAGGGAATCTATGCACAAAGTGTGTTCCCACACAGGTAACTCTGATTATAGATTCAGCAAGCTAGGGAGTAAGAGAAGAGACAGAAGAGATCACAAAAAAGACACAAAACAGAGAGAAGCCCAGTGTGCACAAGAGACGTTGGTCACACAGGCCCAACTATGGCTGAGATAACCAACAGTATCTCCCCTGGGGGCACCACTCCCCCTGGCATGGGATACACAAGCCAAACTAAACTTGCTACCAACGCTATGTCTTTTGAGAGGTCAAACTCATTCACCTAGTCAAATGTGTCAGTGGCAAGAAAGCCAGCCCCATAGGCTTACATTTCACTGAAACTTTTCAAACTCATCATTACAACCTTTCAAATTTATCCTTCACTACTTCTTTATGTGCTCATACCAACAATCCAATTCATCTTAATGATTCTAATGATACACTCCATGATTGCAAACGCAGACAAATTGTTGCAATTTATGCATAAGCAAGGTTAATTTTAGGTTATTTACTCTCTTTTCTGCAGAGCTCAGGAATTATGATTCACACGACCCTATGTTCCTGAAAGAATGAATTCATTTCACAAACTCCCAATTTAAATATTCACTCATGTTACATTATTCAGGCTGCATTAATAAAAGTGAGAAGGAAATATATTTGCAGTGAAGATACTGTGACCATGGATCCTAATGACTAAGAGTGCCACCATGTCACAAGAATACCAACAGGTTACTTATTATTGTGTCCGTGGTATCCTGGAGTTGGGCTAGCCAACAAGAACTTAGCTATTTAGTAAAAACGATTGATTACATTGAATACTTACATTGAAGTTTTTTACATTGAAGCCATTAAATAAAAACAATTGAATACATACATTGAAGTTTTTTACATTGAAGCCATTAAATAAAAACAATTGAATACATTCATTGAAGTTTTATATATTGAAGACATTAAGTAAAAACGATTGAATACATTGAAATAATTTAGTAAAAACTAAAGCAAAGAGTTCTGATTATTCTGGGTACCTTTGTGCCAGTTTTGGCTCAGATTGTCCTGATATACTCAGTGAGGCACATGTGAAACTGCACTGCTTCAACATTGTGTGCAACATGCTAACAGGCTACAGCCATGCTTGTGCATGTTCAATATCTTTATCGAATTTACATCGGTTTGAGTGCAGCAAAAACAGTTTTCAGTACAAATGATAAATTTCAAAGCACTGTAGTTGAATCTATGTGAATTTCTTGGTAAGAAAACTTTACTTATAAGATTCAATGTGAGTGCATTAGGTGAAGTTACCATAGAAATTGTTCTAAAGTGCAATAGTTACATCCTTAACAATGTTTAAATGTTATGATCTGGACTCTTTTAGAGATTTTCATCTAAAATTTTATAGATTCTGGGCTTTAATGCCTGAAGAGAATCAAAGTCACCAATGGAAATACTGTGAAGCATTTTATACAGCAGAGTATTTATTGAAGTTCAATTGAAAATAATATAACTAATCTCAAAACTGGGTGGTCATCTCTCAACAAAGATATCTTTGTATCAATTATCATGAATGATATGAAGCACAAGAGAGCATTAATAATGCAAGCAGAATGCATGGTTTCATGGCAAAAATCTGGACTACAGACAAACATGATACTACCCCACTCAAAATCACCATTTCATGTGCATCTGAAACACACAATGCAACCAACATTGGTTCCCAAGCTGATGATGAGGCAGTACATTAGGTTAAGTTTGAAATTAGTTTGGGCCTCCCTAACTGCCACAAATGTGGTTGCTCATACAACAATTTGGAGGAAGGCTCCACTCATTATGAAATGAAGGGAATGAGGAATCTATGCATGAGGCAAGTCTCCACTTTCTTCACAAAGAAACAGCAAGGTTGGAAAAATTTATGAAATGAGTTAGATGTTGTAGAGGAGAGTAATAGATACTGAAAAAAATCAATGAACAGAAAAGCTGCTCCAGAACACAGAAAAACTAAGTTTTTTCAACAAACATAAAACCTGTTAACTTTAATTTAGGAGCTCCTTTTTCCTTCCTGGCAGCAATAATTCCTATAGATATTATAGTCACACCTCCCCAGGGGATAAAAAGATATCAACAATCTTGAGAAAATTCAGCACAAAGCATCAAAAATTATTCCAGAATTCTACAACCCTAGCTCAAACTGAAATCTTCAATAGCTTGAACTTATCTGCTTGAACAAATAAAATTGTGAGCTCAACTAATAGAGATCTAGAAATATACCTACCTACTCTGATGTTAGCTTAGAAAAGCTCTTGAACACTAGAATGTCTGGAATCAGAAAAATGCCAAGAAACTGACATGGGTAAATTGCACATTGCATGCTCCAAATTTCTTTTAAATTAATACCGTTAGAAGCTAACAATTTTTTGATAATGAATACACAAAAATAAGTTGGAGGATCAATACAAATTTTTTCTCAACATACAACTTCAGAATTATAACATTGTGGAGGAAGAACTTAGAACAGAGAAGCAAAGTTACATTTACAGACCTTAAGAGCATCAGCTGGCATGCCATTGCTGATGGTGTTGATCACTTGGCCGACCTCCTGAATGTCGTCATCATCGTTGTCCTGCTGCTGGGGTGGTGCACAGGGCTGTGTGTTCTCCTGGGCTTCTTCACCATTGATCAGCTGACTAGCTTTAGCTCCCTCACACTCTTGCTCTTGGTTAGAGGAGAGCACATTAAGCTCCACCTCCCCTAATGGGGATGGAAGGGGTTGAGACTCTTTGGAGTTGGATTGACTGATGCCAGTAGGCACTGAAACCGGAGTGGATGTGGGAAGACCGTTTGCTGATATGAGGTTATTTTGAACTAAGGAAGCACTGGCTTCATGATTTGTAGCTACATTCAACAAATGCTGCGACTGGGAGATGGAATTAACATCAGATTGTGACTGAATAGCTTGTAACTGGAGTTGCTGCTGAGATGGTGCAATATGTTGACTAGTAGTTGCAACAACTTGATTGGTCAAACTAACAGACTGTTGCTGTTTCTCCAGCAAGGCGTGAGCATTAGCAACGGAGACCAGTTGTACACCTGGCAAAACCATCTGTTGCTGCTGCGACTGGAACTGCAGGGGTTGTAAAGCAATAGGAGTGTGTTGCCGTTGCTGTAACTGTTGCAGTTGCTGGGGAGTAATTTGAATAGGTTGAGGAAAAATTATTCTACCATCTGGAAGCTGATGTCCTTGTTGCAATTTATTGGGAGCAATACGGATAATCTGCGCGTGTGCAGGCTGCTGCAGTCTCATGACTTGCTGCGGCTGTTGCTGTAAACGGATGAGCTGCTGTTGGGGATTCTGTAATCTTATAATTTGAGGCTGTGAGCCCTGCTGAGGCTGCTGCTGCAGTTGCTGCTCCAACAACTTCTGCAGCTGCTGCTGAGTAAGGCACAATTTACCACCAGTGCTCGTAGGAGCAGCACTGACAACATTGCCAGCCGAGATTATTTTGCCATTGTGAGTCCGGATGGTGGCATTACCATTGGCCAGGTTGCTTTGTAACATACCATTGGCATTAATGGTAGCAATAGTAGTGCCTGACACTGAAGTAGCAAGACCATTGCTACTGCTACTAGTATTATTATTACTGGCTAGCATAGTTCCTACACTAACAACATTAGAAGTGGCTGAGCACTGAGCACCACTGCTGCCATTTATGGAGTGGAAGAGTGAACCATTGGTAGCAACTCCTGCAACTGTTGGGATGAGGACACCATTGTTCATCACTTGAGGAGTGATGGTGTTGCCAGCATAGCAGAGAGTTCCATTCACAGCACCAGCACTTGCACTCGAGCTGCTGCTGTTGGAACTCAGCACCACTTTACGGAATGTTATCACCCCATTGCTTGATCCACTGCTTTGCTTCATTATCATTACACACAAACTGAAAAATAAAGTCAGTAATTAGACATAAAACCAGCAACTGAAATAAGCATTAAAAAATTAATAAATCTCTCGATTTTTGAGTACTAATTTTTCCCTGAGCTTTATTTGTACCTAAATAGAATGTTTCAGAACACAGAAAGGACCAGAAGAAAAGTAGCAACAAGATGCACATCTTCTTGATGTGCATCTTTCTTTAATATGAAATTATTTGCAGAGTCAGGTAGTTCTGAGAAGACGACCTTACTAGCCAACTGCCGTGTGCTCCGCAGTTCCCTTGTTTTAATCATAATCCCCTCACATAACGAGTAGTACACCATGATCCCCTCACATAACGAGTAGTACACCATGATCCCCTCACACACTGAGTAGTACACCATGATCCTCTCACACACTGAGTAGTACATCATGATCCCCTCACACACTGAGTAGTACACCATGATCCCCTCACACACTGAGTAGTACATCATGATCCCCTCACACACTGAGTAGTACACCATGATCCCCTCACACACTGAGTAGTACATCATGATCCCCTCACACACTGAGTAGTACATCATGATCCCCTCACACACTGAGTAGTACATCATGATCCCCTCACACACTGAGTAGTACATCATGATCCCCTCACACACTGAGTAGTACACCATGATCCCCTCACACACAGAGTAGTACATCATGATCCCCTCACACACTGAGTAGTACATCATGATCCCCTCACACACTGAGTAGTACATCATGATCCCCTCACACACTGAGTAGTACATCATGATCCCCTCACACACTGAGTAGTACACCATGATCCCCATCACATGTGATGTATATATCCTTGACAATTCAATACAAAATTAGGTATTTTCAAATCACATACGGTTTCCACAGCAAACATTTCCACCTAGTGCACTTCTCTCATTCACTGGCAGAGTCAGTTATTTAGTTGACATACTCCTATGGGAAAAACATCTGTCATGTAGTTTTTAATATTTAAACATGAAATGAAAAGTTCAATTTTCAAAATAGCTTAAAGCTAACATTTTGAGAGGCTTGTAAATTATTCACTCAAAAAACTAAATGAAAGCACTAACTAACATAGCCCATCAATCATGCAGGGATTTTACAGCTTTCAATAAAGCTTATGAATGATTCAATTCAGTCAAGTAAAAATTAGCTAGACTATTTCATTACACGTAGATATTTGTGATAAATGTATCTGTGATGCAGACTTATTCCCTTTCAAAGTTGTCCTAAATTAAGCCTGCATGGCCAACACCAAACAAATTTACCTAAATAATCCCATGACTTATACATGAATTAAATTTGAACCTGTTGTGTAGTGAAACTGTAACTCAAATGTACTCACCAAGCTTTTTCTATGGTAAAAAATGAATCTGAAAGTTGGAAATAATGTATTTTTACATAAATGAGAGCTATTAAAACTGATTACAGTTTGATATTAGCAGCTTCTTTCAATTCCTGATTCACCAAATCTCATGAGTATACCTGTGCCAAAATAATATGTACAATAGATGAAATGGAACAATTGACAATAGACTCTGTAGTTAAATTCTTACCTTCAAATATTGCAAAATTTTCTGCAATAACGTGCATACAAATGTACTTGAAATGAAATTCTCATCATCCAAGATAATATACTTGCTAGCCTCCTAGGTATTGGGTATGGAATTGAACACATTAACTGCAATGGGTTAAACTGAAGTTCAATATTCAACTCAAATTTAAAGTCAAATGTAATTAGCAAATTTATGAATAACAAACACACACTGGATCTATCGAATACCACTAATTTATAAAAATCTTACAATTTTCCAACAATCTATTGATGGCTTGTTTTACAGCAATAAGAAGCTAAGCGCGACTCACTGGTGGGTCATATCGCCAGCAATGTGTCAAGGAATGGAAAATCAATGCACAAGGTGTAATCCTACGCAATATCCGCTGCAAATACACACAGCAAGTTGGTAAAGACGGGTATGAAGCAAGATAAAATTTGAAGATATTTTAAGAAATAAAAAATGGCATAGCAGTAAACCAAAAAAGACGAGCTATCAGAAACAAATACTATCATATTCCAAAGTAATTTATTTTGATGTTACTACCGTGATTCAAGCAACAAAAATTCAAAAATCGATTAGTAGCTGTTTTTTCGAGCGCATTCGTCATCAAAGACAAAAAGTTAACATACTCCTATAACTCGTTAAATACTCATTTCCCTCAAAAAGTGCATAGAAGAAGAGTTGTTTACTTAGATTTATTAACTGTGTTTAGGCAGCGTAAATTGGAAATCAATTATTGTCCTCTCCTTCACAAATACCAGAGATTGATTGTTCTTGGTTGTGAGGCATAGTGACGCTACAATACGGTGTAAAAAAACACACAATTAAATACTGTCTCTGACAATTTTTCTTACCATAAATGTAATGAAGGGTAGTGATCACCAAACACAGTAACTGTAAATTTTATAATTAACACAGTACCACACACGAACAAATTGCTATACATGAATATACTTACAAACAGCTAAGTTCTTCTAGGCAATTTTCAAAATGTTATTCTCAGAGACTTTGAAAGCAAATTTCCAACTTTAGAGAAGAAATTATGCTAATGTTGGATTCAGTTCTCATGATAGATTTGCCAAAACAACAAAACCTCTTAAATCTTATATTACTTTGGCATTATACTTACAGAATGATTCACACAATTTTTAGGATAATTTGTTATTACCAAAAAATGTCTTCTCCATTTTAATAAGCAAACTGATCTCAAAACTGGTTAATGTGTAGCGTTTGGTAATAATCAAATTTCCAGTTTTAGGTGCCTAAACATAGTTAATGAGATTTAAATGCGCAATTTTTCTTCAATGCACTTTCCGTCACAAATGAGTATTTAACAAGTTATAGCGGTAAATTACTGACCGCAACTCTATTGTTTGAAGCGGAAAGAAATTCATCGACGGCATTGTGTGGCAACACTACAATGGACTCTCTCTTTTGACGCGCTTGACCATTCGAGCGCGCTTTTCCTGCGCTTGCAACAATACAATTGCGATAAGTACCATACCGCTATAACTCGTAAAATAGTCATTTGCGACGATAAGTGCATAGAAGAAAACTTGTTTATTTTAATCGGTCAATATTGATTTTAGGCCTTTCACGGAAATTAATAATTCCATTCCGAACAATCACTTAAGGAA
>JACJUY010003553.1:59201-69883 GCA_014220935.1 Platorchestia sp. MABIK
GCCGTGAAAGGTACCTCATCATATATACTTGGAAGGTCTTGAATGGCTTGGCACCGAATTTCAGGGACCAGGCAATGCGACTTGCTGCCCAGCGGCACATTCGGCTAGGGAAAACCTGTATCATCCCAGCGTTTAGTAGCAGGGCGCTGGCGAGCATCAGGACGAGACATGAAAACTCGTTCTCTGTTATGGGACCTCGTCTGTTCAACTGTCTTCCGGCGGGTGTCCAGGAGTTCGAGGGAACGCTGGAGTCGTTCAAGGGGAGACTTGATGGATTTTTGAGGACAATCGCGGACAAGCCTCCCTTGCCCCATTACCACCAGCCTGCCGAGGGTAACAGTATCCTGCAGCAGCTGGCATATATGAGAGCGGCTGCCCCCTAACCGTTCGGAGGCGCCGTGGCCTGCCTCGACTGTGGTGGAGCTGCTGGCTCCCTTCTCTGGGGACCTGAGGCTCTGTCGCTGCGGGGAGGTTGGCGGCGTCGTGAGGCGGCGAATCATCGTGGCCTGGAGCTGTGCTCCAAACTACATCTCAGGAATCTCAGGTGTGTGCGTGCTGTGTGTGTGTGCGTGCCGTGTGTGTGTGTGTGTGCGTGCCGTGTGTGTGTGCGTGTTATGTGTGTGTGCGTGCTGTGTGTGTGTGCGTGCTGTGTGTGTGTGCGTGCTGTGTGTGCGTGCAGAGGGGCACAGCACGCTCAGCATGTCTCACCTTAACCCATTTCAGCCCAAATAGTTCATTCATTACCCCACCACCACAACCACCATCACTAGACCGACGCTGGCATCAGCTCATCCCCACCACCACAACGGCGACAGAACTGCCGTCCGGCAGAAAGCTTCAAGAATTACATTAAGGTACAAATTCGATCAGAAAAAAATAGTGTTTGCATTTTTAGCGAGTGTGCCATATATGGCACATGAGGATGATAAAGGACACAGGGTGACCGGCGCGGCGTTGAACAAACTTCAACACAAGGTCGGGACCGTTGAAATGAGCCCTTTTAACTCTACAGCCGTGTGGGCGAAAATGTTTCTTTAAAGAGTTAAAAGGACTTGAAAGTTGAGACGCCGTGGAGTGTGTGTGTGTGTTGTGTGTTGTGTTGTATTGTGCAACACAACACAACACACAGCAAGACAAGACACCANAGTGAAAAGTGTTTATTTGAACGGTCCAAACCTTGTGTCTAATTTGCTCAGCTGTGTGACCGTCACCTTGTATATGTGCCGGAGAGTTATCACAGCTAACTGTTATTTTAATTACAAGAATGGAACCAGCATTTTCTTGATACGTTGCGTCTGTTCAGCTTCAAGATGCGCAAGTGTGTTGTTTGTTTTATTTATATCTAAGTGCCACAAATATATGTATTTATATATCAGATATACATATATATATAACTAGTATAATTATTTGGAGAAATGTAAACTATGTGAATAACTATGTTTGCATAGTTTCCGCTTTAAAATTACAATTTAGACAATTCCCACAATTTGTTTACCATGCTTTACAAAATTACGTTGTTAGTTATAAATACTACGATACTCTGTCATTAGTTATATATTTTTTTTTTTCAACTGCTAAACGAGCGTAAAAATTTCTCCTTTGGCGTAAAGTTCTCCTCTGCATGAACCAACTAAGTATACTTCACTCTCAGCATGCTTAACATATTCAATATTCACTCAGATATTGGGCCTCCTTCACCCGCCTCACCCATGCACCGGTGAGGCTGACACCGGTGCTTGCTTTTTGGTGGGCCGAACGCAAAATTTGCTGGGCTGGGTGTAGGTAGGCTGGGCTTGTGTTTGGGAAATTTAAAAATAATTCAAACGATTTAAACAATTTAATCAATTGAAACAATTTATTTCCCATAAGCAATGCAGAAGTAGATCGCTTCTCAAGTCTAGTACAACGGTCACATTCGAGTACAGCTGCCTGTGGGCCCAAATAAGTACAGCGACTTCTAGGGATGCGAACCTACCCTGCGCTGCCATGTTATGTTCTGTGCTGGGCATTTTGTGCACATGTTACTCGGATAACTGCCGCATTTTGGGCACATGTTACTCGGATAACTGCCGCATTTTGGGCACATGTTACTCGGATAACTGCCGCATTTTGGGCACATGTTACTCGGATAACTGCCGCATTTTGGGCACATGTTACTTGGATAATTGCCGCATTTTGGGCACATGTTACTCGGATAACTGCCGCATTTTGAGCACATGTTACTCGGATAACTGCCGCATTTTGGGCACATGTTACTCGGATAATTGCCGCATTTTGGTCACATTTATTCGAATGCTTGCATACACCTTCTCTTCCTGCACTTAAAAACTTAAGCCGTGCGTTGTTTTGCTGAGCGACTCCCTCTAAGTCGCCGGTACCCTCAGCAAGAGTGCATGGGAGAGACCTGCGGGTATTTCTTGTACCTAAGAACACACGGATGCGTAGTGTGTGTGTGTGTGCATGTGGGGTGTGTGTGTGTGTGCATGTGCATGTGGGGTGTGTGCGCGTTTGCTTGTGTGCATGCGGTGTGTGTGTGTGTGCAAGCTTGCCTGTGTGCATACAGAGAGGAGGCAGGTGGAGGGGAGCAAGGGGGCGGAGCTCCAACGCTCTTATCCCTCCAATGGCAACGCATTGCCATGAGTCTTGCCTGCCATTGGCCTCCTGAGGGGGGCAAGCGAGGGGGGCAGGTAAAGGGGGCAAGCAAGGGGGGCAGGCAAGAGGGGTCAGCGCCCCCCCCAGAATCCCCCCCGGAAAACGGAGCTTCAATGGAGACAAAAAATGCCGGCGCGCAAAAGAGCGCCGAGGCGCCGCAAGAACTCGACGCGTTTGAGAGAAAAGCGCTGCTGCAAATTGCGCTAACTTGCGCCCAGCGCTGCGTCTTGCGCGCCTGTGCCTCTGGCTTCTGTGGAGCTGCGGCCGTCCCTAGCCTGGTGACCGTACATGTGCTACTGGCCGTATTTGTGCTACTGGCCGTATGTGTGCTACTGGCCGTATGTGTGCTACTGGCCGTATCTGTGCTACTGGCCGTATGTGTGCTGCTGTCCGTATTTGCGCTACTGGCCGTATGTGTGCTACTGGCCGTATTTGCGCTACTGGCCGTATTTGCGCTACTGGCCGTATTTGCGCTACGTTGCTGCCATGCAACAACTGCGGTGCTGCTCATTGGACCATCGCACTTTGTCAAACCCTGAATTCACTTAAAGCCTTCGTGAACATCTTGTCTAGGAAGTAAATAGACAGGGAAGGCTGTAGAACTATGTTCCGTTGAATGCAACTTCATCAGGACGATTTGAACCTTCAACTCTATCTCAGTAATCAATATAGAAATTATCTTAAAGAAGTAAGGCCGTCATTCAAGTTTAATCACCGGTAATAGCTGTGCGACCAGTAATATTTTGTGAAAATGTTCTGTGTATCAGGTTCTGCAGTGACCCTTGCAAAAAAAATTCATCTGCATTTGTCTAGGTTATCTCAACAGGATCACAGCAGCGCAATAAACGCAAACTACGAAGCAATTCTCTGTTCGCGTCAGAAGAGGTCAACACAGCAGCTTGCCGCTGTGTGGCTGAGCCTATATGTACCACTCCACCCTGGACTATATACATAGATATGCACATACATAGCAATGCATACACCTATGCACCTACATATTGTGGGATGAAGTGGGCATTTTTGCGCTGATGCTGCGCAGCGCTGATGCTGCAGAAGCCCCGTCAATGATGCGCTCTACAGATAGCGGTCTCTCCCGATCACTTTGAAAATAACAGATTGCGATATTTAGCACGCTAGGGACTGACCGCACTGCATCACAACACATGTAAGTACGCAACTGCCTTTGCACTTAGAGGCTGTGAAAAACATATATGGGATGAAGGTTAATTAACCCTTAATTGCGCAAATTTGATTACTCATATTCCTTATATCGAAACTAACATCGTTAGACTGACGCTGTCATCAGGTGTCACCAACATCGGAATGGGGACGGAACTGCTGTCCGGCAGAAAGCTTCAAAAATTAGATGATGGCGTAAATTCGACCAGAAATAAATTGTTTCATTTCGCATGCTTTAATCAATTTTAATCATTTGTTTAATCATTTAATATGGCCCGGTGGGTGGTCTAGCGTTAAGTCATTGCGAGCACACGCGTGCACAGACGTTTTTCACATATGTTCAGGTGTGTGTAGATATTTTTCCCATTTGTTCATGTGTATGTTGATATTTTTCACCCATATTCTGGTGAATGTAGACATTTTTAACAAATGTTCAGGTGTGTGTAGACATTTTTCCCAAATGTTCAAGTGTATGTAAACATTTTTTACAAATCTGTAGGTGCATGTAGAGTCAAAATCAATGCCAGCTTTACTCCACATTCCGTCTTTCACCCTACCAACGTGATCCAAGACTTATTCAACTTCCGCGTTCACATAAAGTCAATTGACCATTTTAGAAAATCGAAGGCGTGAAATTTGCAAGCATCTTTTTCACACTCACATGCGGGTGCTGCTCCAACTAACGCGTTGCGTCCTGCATGACTTGATGGCCGTGACGGCTTCTAATCGGCGTGGACAGCCAGTGAACTTAACATCAATGTGCATGGAATCTACCTTCTAAAATGGGGTCCGACTTCGGAATGTCCAGTGCACATGGAATGAAAGTACGCACCCTAGCTTCTACTCACAAGCTTGTCATTAGTCCTTCATTATCGAAAATTTTTTGTTTATATCAACTTTTGCATGGAATGCCTTACATAAATAAGAAAACAAACAAAAATTTGGGCAATTATCCCCTCGGTTCGTTTACGGAATGAATATTCTCTGACGGCAGGCAGAGGTGGTGACAGCGAGTGTCTTGTTTGTGAACTGAGTTTCTTTAAGCAATGATCGTTACGGCTAAAAAAGATGCTTTATTCCAATGAAGCCTGCTACATACCATCTTGTACACTGGTTCTTCAAATGCCTTACAGCTAACACCAGGACGCAATGGAGGTTACCCCCGGTCAAGCCGGCACCCATTTCCGACACCTGGGTAGAGCAGGCAATTGTGGCCAAATTCTCCTTTTCCCAGCGGGGCAAAACATCCCTTCACTGCAGCAAAAACTCTGATACACTTTCTAGAAATTTATTTGTTCCATTGAAATTCTAAAACACACAATCGAAGTACAAATAATTCATGCGTGGCTGGCGAGCTGAGCTTTTTTTAATGATATTTTTAGCAACTACAGATAAGGAGGCTGCATGCGCTGTTGGTTGCATGTGATGACCCCAAAATGCCCAATTTTCTGAACACTTAACCTACAACTGATAGTAAAAAAATTAATGCTGAAAGATCGTGAAAAGAACTGAAACTTTATTGAATGCTCGAGGAGAGAGAGGCAAAATTTCACACGATAGCACCAAATTAAATGCCCAGTTTTTTGAACACGTAACTTACGACTAATAACAAAAAAAAATAATGCCGAAAAGAACCACAAAAGATCTTAAATTTAAGCGAATGCATGGAGCTAGAGAGAGAGAGAGAGCCAGATGGAGCATATATACAAGACGGAGGCGGAGAGGCTGAGGCCGAGCAAAAAGCGACGCTTCGTTTCCAGAGTTGCTCGCTGAGATGCGGCCTCTTTTTCTGGGCCTTAAAGTTGCTGTGGCGGTCCTGATGTTGTGTGGCGGTGTGTTGTGTGGCGGTGTGTTGTGTGGCGGTGTGTTGTGTGGCGGTGTGTTGTGTGGCGGTGTGTTGTGTGGCGGTGTGTTATATGGCGGTGGTGGTGCGTTCATATGTTGCTCTACATAGTCACACTACTTACAGTACCAGTACAGTCGTAGTGCCAGTAGTACATGCACAGTCTCTGCTGTACCTGCAAAGTCCCACTGATCACACCACACCCCTATCACCCACCATCTAGTCACAAATGCAAGCCTCACGCATATTCCATTGGACAAACAGCGACGAGCTTTGGTGCCTCATTCCACGGCGTTCAAAATTAAGCTCGTCGGTTTGTGTGACTTTGTTTTTGTGTCAAAGTCAACTGGAATTGTCATCAAATATGACGCTCGTGCGTTTAGAGTCTAGACGGTAGGGAGTGGGGACTGAAGCTTCGACCAATTATTTCGCTTCATTTTGTTTGCCATGTGCCTTTGCCATGTGTCCTGTCTGCCATGTGTTGCCATGTGTCTATTTTGCCGTTTGTCTTCTTTTACTGAGTGGAAATAAGAGCTCATTTATGTGTATGCGCTGGCTACATGTCAAATATACACCATTAACTGCGGTGTTTAAACGAGAGGAACGTCCGTAAGAGGCTTGTTTTATTTGCCCTCATGGTACCACGTGCATGACTGCAGCACTGATGGTACCACACTGATGACACCACACTGATGGCACCACACTGATGGCATCACACTAATGGCCCCACACTGATGGCACCACCCTGATTGCACCACACTGAGAGCACCACACTGATGGCACCACACAGATGGCACCACACTGATGGCCCCACACCAATGGCACCACATACATATCTTACAGTCCCCTGTCCCAATCCGTGGTCAGGACTTCAATTTTAGACAAAGAAATGTGCTATTTAGAGTCTGCATTGAACATGAGCAAACCTTTTGCTTTATGAAATCAGCTCGAAATTAGAATAACTTGTTACTCATTGCTAGAACTTTACTGCGTGTGTCACCCATGAATGGTCGCTTGAGATACACTATGGTAAATATTTTCTCTATATTACGACTATTTTCTCAGCAATGTGATGAACTCTATCCGAGACGCATACATCACGCTACCCCCACGTAAATAAGTACCCAGCTCCAGGCTACAATGTTTCATCGCACAATTTTCAGGTGGTTAAACATTCAAGTTAATGACGCTCTACATGACAGCCATGACGAACTATACTAGCCAGCACACACCCATCTTAAAACCGAAGCCTCATCTCCTTTTGTTCTTCACTGGTTTTGTGTTTGGGTAGGTCGAACCCTAATGTCTTTAAGATTGAACTCGATTTGCATGATTGGCCACTTAGGCATCGGTGGATATTGCGTTCATTGAATGAGGAAGTTCATAAGAGCAAACCCCGCGTCTGCGCACGGCAGCTGGGCTGCCATTACGGCAATTGGGGCGTGATCGAGCGGCATGAGGAGGCAGAGGCTGCAATTTGGCCCCGTCCTTAAAGGCGGCCGTGTGACCTCGGGGCTTGTGGACAGTAGACGAATACGTAGGTGCGCTTGTGTACAGTATACATCTTAGTAGATGCGGTTGTGTACAGTAGACATATTGGTAGATGCGAGAGAGCAAAGTAGACATTGGTAGATGCGAGATAGTAAAGTAGATATATAGGTAGATACGAGATAGTAAAATAGATATATAGGTAGATACGAGAGAGTAATATTGACATATAAGAAGATATGAGTGTGTACAGGGTGGCCCAGAAGTAACTGACCCTTTCAATTTGCAATTAAAAAGAAAACAATGAACGCTAGAAAGTTGAAACTTGTTTTATTTGTAAGAATAACATATTAATGGTTTATTGTATGGTACCCTATATACTCAGCTAGCATATAAACTGAAGAAATTTTGCTTCATTCCATAACCTCAAATTTTCATGATGGTTCGCTACAGCAAAGAAGAAAGAATCAGAATTCTGCAATCCTACATTAAGACGACGTCAATAACAGAAGTGCAACGTGACTGCAGAATCCATTTTCAAACAAGGATCAGTCCTTCGAAAAACACAATTACACAAGAAGAAAAACACAAGAAGAGAATAACATTGTTAAGAGATTGCATTCCAAATCATTTAATTTCACGGTTTGGAAACATCCAGTGGCCCCCTCGTTCTCCAGATTTGACCCCATGCGACTTCTTCTTGTGGGGCTACCTCAAGTCACGAGTTTATGGAACACATCCAGCAAATTTACAAGAACTTAAAAACAACATTTCTTCTGAAATAGCTCAACTCTCGCCAGATTCACTAAGGAGCGTTATGGAAGCAACAAGGAAAAGAGCCCTAATTTGTCAAAACAACCGTGGCGGCCATTTAAAAGATATTATATTCAAAACATAGTGTTAATAAACTCTAAAATTGTTATTCTTTCCAATAAAACAAGTTTCAACTTTCTAGCGTCAATAGTTTTCTTTTTATTAGCAAATTAAAAGGGTCAGTTACTTCTGGGCCACCTTGTACAGTAGACATAGGAGCAGATGCGGTTGTGTACAGTAGAAAAATAGGTAGATACAAGTATCCGGTCATTTGCTTTACTCGATGAATTCAAATTATTTCGTCGCTATTCACATCAAATTAAATTTTTGAAAACTTCCTCATTTAGCAAAAAGGATCATAATGTAACTCGTGCAGGAACTTGACAACACAAATCATTTGATGTTGCCCAATGCAGGAGGTACGTCACAGTTCGCATCAGTTCTCATTTTCTGCAGTCTGTTATAAGAACGCATCAGTCAAATGTAAAATAGAACTTATTTGAGTGTGAAAATCATATATTTTTCATACATCATACGCACAACCTTTCAGCACAGCAGTGTTAGTACTGACTTTCACTTTTAGATATGTCTATATATATATATATACTGCATCTCACTGCTCTCGCAGGTGAAGAATTCGCGTTCAGAAACATTTAGGAATGTATCACTGACGTAGAATTGTTGAATGGATGGTTAGTCCTTTTTTTTTGTCGCTTTGGTGAACATTTTTTCATCTTGATTAAAAAGTTGAATATTTTTTGTGCGTGACTCACACGAGTAAAACAATACTCAACTTTTTAAATTGCGGTATTTGTTTTATTTTTTTTTGTTTTACTTGTATTTGTTTCATTTGTTGAAGTATGTGCGTTGCGGTAGGTGTGACGTGAGTGTAGGTGGTCCCACACGTCAGCGCTGCACGCTCCTCGTGTAAACATATTTCTCTAATTCATGCAATATTCAGAAAGATCGATGCTTTCCAACGGGATTATCAATATTCAAGAAATTATTCTAAATATCAATTTAAAGGGAACCCAGGTTATCAATATTAAAGAACTAACATTTTAAATATCAAATAGAATATTAAGCGAATGTATAATTTTTTGTTCGCTGAGTAGGCAGAGCGACAGCTGAGGATTCTCCAGTTCAAATTTGCTTCTTCGATTGCGAGACGTGGAGATTGACGAAGTTTTTGTGATTGGACTGGCGCCAGCAGCAGCTCGGTTGACTCGAGGTTTATTCGCCAGCCAAACTTAAAAAATGGAATGGTTGTTATCTCGGCAGCACTTCATGATGTTGCTCTTTCCTGCATTCGCCGATTAGGGTCAGTCGCAGGACATCACTCGTAATCCGAAATATAATTATAAGTATCAGAATCTGATTCCACGAGTTGTTCGGAACTGGAGTAACATAGTAATTTGTATTTCCGTCGTCTTGGGGACAAGCTTGCAGCAATATAATTTCCCTAAGTAATTCATGCCATGTATGGTATGAATGCTTTAGCCTGGACTGGTAGTGACCTGGAAAAGCTGGATGTGATTCGGAATAGGGTAGGACGTCTTGCATTGGATGTTCAAAAATGAACAGCTATACAGAAGCTATTAGAGGTGACCTAGGGTGGAGCCTATTTTTAGAAAGAATGATGAAAACTGTGTTGAATTATAAGGTAAGAATTGAGAGAATGCAGAATAGCAAGTAGGTAAAGCAAATTTTTGATTGAAATTTGAGTGTAAGTCATTAGGAAATAATATGTTGGGGGCATGCAAAAAAACTAAGTCTGTAAAAGATAACTCGACAGACTTGAAGTCCTGTGGAAGACCTTGAGGTCCTTTTAATGAATGCTAGAGGCGAGGAACCAGAGTGGGACGGCAAGAGGTAGGAAAAAGAGATTGAGAGGGAAACAAAAGAGTATGGATTGAATAAGTGGATGCTTAGCATGACGCGAAAGCCTACACTAATCTGGTGTATGCGAAAGAATGTGCCTAAGTGTGAGATGTTCAATGATGGCAGTTTTGGTAGCCAGCTCTTGTTTGCTGTGAGGTGTAAGACATTGAGCGTGAATAGACGCACGTGGAAGGGGAATGAGGATAATTATAAAGTATGTCGGCAGTGTGATAGGGGAGTGGAGGAAACAATTGAACATTTGAGTAAATATGAGCAATGGAGGGAGAGTTTCATGAATGTGGTGTTTGAAAAGTATAAAGAGAATGAGTGCTACACCAGATGCGCTGAAGATGATTGTGGTATGAGCTGTCTTGCAGGATTGGATTAGGAGTGTAATTTAAGCATTGTTTAAGCTATGCAAATCTTTCTTGTACGTGCCTGGATTAAGAGACAGTGACTGAAATGAGCCAGTCATGTAGAGTGGGCTGAAGTGACCCACCATGCCTCTGGGTGGTGTCTTGACGTACTGGTTTTCCCAGTGATGCCGTTCAATGGTATCTTGTGACAAGGATCGGTGGATCCTGAGTAGTTTATTGGACAAGTCTGGTACACAGGTGCTGAACTCTTTGTGTGAATATTGTGAGTATTGAGGCGGGAATTGTAGGCCGCTACACAGGCCCCGGCGCTGTCGGCCCACCTCTTCAAGCTCAAGTTCAGGTTCAATTCATCATTGTGAACTGCTGATGCAGTCCACAGCAGCTGGACACAAGCTGGACACAAGCTGGACACAAGCTGGACACAAGCTGGACACAAGCTGGACACAAGC
>JACJUY010003554.1:0-13707 GCA_014220935.1 Platorchestia sp. MABIK
GTGCTTTACCTAAACCAGCCTAGAAACACATTGCATTATTATTTATTATAAGATATGAGATATTTCACTACAAGGTAATGTACATAGCTGCTGCTGTTGTCTTGGTTTCTGCACATAGAATCTATCTCTCGAAAGAAATTCAAAGGATCTGTTCCACAAAAGTAGTCAATTTTTGTACATGTTCACTCCTTTCATTATAATGAAAGCAGAGAAAGATCATTCTTTCTTTCCGAAAAGTTGCATCAGCTCAATTATGTCGTATTTTTTCATGTTGTCCCGTGAATGGGAATAATTTTGAATTACAACAGTCCTTCACTAGTCTTGAATTTCATCTCAATTCGCATTTCAAATTGAACTAAGTTTCTCAAAAAAATGGACTGGCTCACTTTTTCCTCGATAATTTCACATTTTTATCAGGTTTTTCGAAGAAAATGCATGATTCGCTATGTCAATAAAGCATCTTACTGTCAGTACACTTGACGTTGAAAATATTTGGGCAAATTTAACTCGTCGCACGTGGTATACAGAAGCGCTGTCATTCGATATGCATCTCTTTCTTATTGAACTTCTAGACGTTACTAGAAGGGGAGGAGTGTGAAATTACAATGACCTAGAAGTTTACTCGAATCGACAAGTGCGATCAAAAGGCACGAAGGGCTCCATTGATGGTTAACATCTACGTTTTTGAGAAGCTAATATCTCTGAAGACCTGAGTTCATTTAAAAGACACGTAAATAGATCTTATGGGGTGGTGTAACGTAGTAAAAATCATGTAAATACTACTGGCATATTTAAAAAGCAACGTTTAGATCCCAATGCTTTGCTTGTGGGAACATGCTTGTAACCCAGCCCATTGCTTGTCAGGAAGTACCATAGGTTTTATTGAATAAGCATGTTTTTTTGGGGCAAAATCACAAAAATATCGCTTAGAAGACGAAATGATTCTGAGACGGAAGCATGAAATCTAACATGGTTGCCATTTAAGAATGTGCTTTTTAACATTGTGGCTGGTATAAACATGCGCTGCTTTAGATCAGTGCCATACAGGATTCAGGTGTGATGCTTTCAGCCGATGATTTAACTGCTCTACGATTAGAACTATGAAAAGGATAATCGTCCTAACCAAACTCATTTTATCAATGAAAATTCTAAAGTTCTCCAAATGGTGTAAACGTTAAATGCTTAGGGTTGTAGATCATTGCTGAGAAAAGGATGAACAAAAAAGAATCTAATGGGAAAAGTTTTTGATCATTATGCACATTTTATGAGAGTGTACCATGAGTCACGTGAAATAATCGGAATTAATTTCTGATGAAAGGAATTTGCGATTAGGCAGTGGCGACACAATTCAACATAAGAGTATGGAATGAGTAGTTCCAAAAACTTCGGCTGTAAGAGATGTTAAAGTGCAAAACAAACTTACTTCTGTGTACCAACGTGTCAAAACCGACACAAAAAGGTGTATCATCAATATACAACATCATTCGAGTATTGTTACTCTTTCGTGTGTCATGGGCTGATACGACACATAAATGTGCCAACCATTACAAATGGCGTGGGTCACCTATATTTCTCATTAGTGTTTCACTTTCTTACACTGGAATGTGAAAACAGGTATTGATTGATAATATATTGAAATACGAACAAATGTTTCAAATACGTTGAGGTTTCTGAAGAATATTATTGACCAGTTTCAAGTTCCATTGACAGCCTATTTTATTAAAATTTGTCATTATATAAAGCGTGAACGTTTGATGTAAATTTCCCGATTGCTTGAACACGGGTCAAAAGTGATATACCTAGATGTACCAATATTTGTCGCAATAACCATTTGATGCACAGGTGTGCCAAAATTTCTCTGAGGATGTCTGAATGACGGCTTCTACTTGAACGATCAAAAAATAAATGAAATAGCCGATTGAATAAAACGTGGAAAAGTGACACAATATTGTGTCATCGGGTCTAATTATTTTTGATCATCGCATGTCATAGAAAAGTGTTTTGGTTCGATCATTGTTTACATTAAGATGACTGAGAATATCATGCATTAGAATCTCTGTAGAGGCTGTAGATTTTTACTCAGAAATAACATTAACTTTTAGTCTTACGGAATTTTCACTGTTCCCTTTACAACGTCTTAATGGTATCAAATTATTGAATTATTGAGCTTAGTGAAAGGAAAGAAGTCGGAGACAAAGATTGACACAGGAGTACCTGCTCACGAGGAAGTCCCCAGCTTACCAAGTACCTTCTCGTGGTGGTGCCGTTGAAATACCCAACTGTTCTCTCTATCTTTTGAGTTTCCTTTCGAGGGATTAAGATTTTAATTTTTTTCAAATCCCCGTTGTTGGGTAGAACTAAGTCGGGCGGCGGCCCGAACTCCTCTGAGCTTGGGTCCAATTTTTGTAGTTATCTTTTTAATATGCCCTATCTTCCAGAGCCTCAAAATAATCTTTCAGAATAGGCTTACGCTACGTAGACCAATAATCCGCATTGGATTACTACTTTGAATCATAAAGTAAAATTTCGAATGGTTCTGGTAACTGTCAGCGAATACCCTAAACCCCGACTTCGAGGCGGGGAGACCTCCTCTGAAACAAACAAACAAACATCGGCATCTTAGGATGCTTTATTTCCAATCAAGCCTGATACATATGATCTTGAGCATTGGTTTTTCAAATGCCTTAAAACTAACACTATTTATAGGACACCATGACGGTTCCCCCGTAAAGCCGGTACCCATTTCCGATACCTGGGTTGAGTGGGGTATTGTGCTTGAGCTTTCCCTTATACCCAACGGGGAAAAATCGCCGCGCCAGAAGCCGGGAGTATGCACGCCAAAAAGAAAAACAAACCAAAACCACGAAAAAACGATAAAAACAACCCAAAAACCGCTCTCAATGTACGTACCACAAACATTAAAACCAACACTGTCACCGAAAAGATAAACAGGAACCATGAAAAATTTGACCTAATAACCGAGAAAACTCCATCACCGGAACCAAACGGTGCCAATCATAAACTGGATCAATTGGAGGCTAAATTAAATGAAAAACGTAATAATAGACTAGCGGCCGATTAAGCAAACAAATGCATCGACCCCTAAAGACACGAAGTTAATTGGGAAAGAGATGCAAACTGCAAACGACCGAATAACAAAAATCGAACAAACACACACAATAATCCTAGAAATAAGGAAAGCAAATAACATAGTAGAAAAACACTGTAAAACCTTGATTTGCAGAAAAGAATATTTAAAAACAAAACAAATTTAGCAAATACACACCCATGTCGTTGGACCAAGAGATAACAAAGTGATCATTTTGCGAAGTTCTTTGTCAGATTTAAAATTGAAGAGAGAAACCAAATAAATCCATATGCCTCCAAGAAGGAATAGCTAAGACAATTGTTGTAAAGGCGAAACGAATAACTAATTCAGGTAAAGATAGCTTCACCATAGATATCGTTGACGCTGTCTGTGCCAATTTCATTAAAACTCGATTCTCCCTAAACCACCCCATGCTACCAACCTTTAATAGCTACAATCCACCGAACTCCATATACATCCCAGGCGAAAAATCAGGCAAGATAGTATATACGTTTATTAACAGACCCATTATCTGCCTCAAATGTCAAAACTAGGGCCATGCAGCCAAACACAGCCGAAACGGGACAAGCTGCAAACGCTGCGGAGAAACAGGTCATGACATCGAACACTGTAGCAACGCCCTCTCCTGCATGCATTGCAAGCCTGAACATGAAACTGGCGCAGAGAATGCCCAAAACATATGATGGAAACAGAAATAAGCGACCACACAGGAACAACGAATAAGTAGGCGTCGTGTTGCACAGATTGTCACAGTGCACTCCGAGCTACCAACACCAGAAACAAACATCCCCACAACTCATTTCAACATAACAATGCAGGAAAATGAAAAGCGAAAAATTGCCCCATGGATATTAGAAAAATGGATTGCAAACCAAATCCAGGGAAAATCCAAAGCTATCCGATCGGGTGGCAAAAATACATTTATTTGGAAATAGATCGCAAACCACAAAAGGATTAAATACAAAAATAAAAGACATAAACAACATCCCTGTGCAAATAACAGGAAATAATTATGTAAATCTATCAAAAGGACTCACCTACATCTATAACTATGACTTCACCAACTTTGAAAAATTCATACAGGGCTTATTGGACGACTATATAATCAAACATGTTCAGCTAGCCAATTAGATAAATAGTCGTAACACCAATTAAAAAGCAATACTCCTGTCTTTTAGAGGCTCAACCCCCCCTGAGTATATCGATGTCCTTGGCCAAGACTGCAAGTGTAGGATATTTGAAAGCTTCGACCGCCCTATGATGTGTAAAAAGTGTTCAAAATAAATCACGCAGCTAAATGATCTACCAGAGAAGATTGCGTGTGCTGAAATTGCACAGCTAAAGGCCATGAAGTATCTAATTGCACGGAAAACAACTTGACGTGCTACCATTGCGGAAATAACTACAAAACTGGAGACCAAAAATGCCCAGAACAATGCAAGCAACAAGAAATGATTTCTATCCTAACTAAATATAATATCTCGAGAGAACAAGCTCTCAAAATATATCGCAAACAATCCCCACGACTCGAACAAAGCTACGCAGAAATAAATAGAAATAAAACCAATGAAATACCTACACTACCAATACCCTAACTCCCCAAAGCTACTACCCAAAATCAAACGACCACCGAAAAACAAATGAATAACCCATTCTGTCACAAATCAGGTACAACTACTTACACAGTTGATACACCAAAAACTCAACCACTGCAAGCTACACAGCACAACCACGAAACATGCTAAAAAGAGATACTTCGCATTAAACCCAACCCAACACAATCGCTCTAACACACAATTAATATCAAAACTACAGCTGAAAGTTCTGAAAATGATGAAGATGGCGCAAGCGAATGCAATCCTATTATGAGACAAGAAGCCAGACGAATATTTAACGAATTCATACTTCCACCAAATCAGCGCAAAGCCTCTGAAACCCAAAACAAAAAGAGATCAAGATCACGATCAAACTCACGATCTCCCTCCCGCAGCTGCAACAGGGACGATAAACGGCAGAATTATTCGGATAATAAACAACCACATTACCTCCGCTACTCTAGGATTAGAGATAAATCACACAGAAGAATGTAACTGAACGATCGAAATGACAAAAACAAATCTAACACCCCTCATGGCTAACATTGGAATCTTGCAGTGGAACTGCCTAGGCATCAGGGGGAAGAAAGATGAACTAATGGAAACCATAAACAACCACAAGCCCAGTACAATTGCACTGCAAGAAACTAAATCATCGGATAATTGCCAGTTTAGAATCAAAGGCTACAGTAGTGTTCTACGACACGGTCACCATAAAAGAACCCCTCATGGAGTAGTAGGACTATTTGTCTATGGCTCGATACCTTTTTGTGAACTGAATCTGCAGACCGCACTACAAAGTGTGGCCATTCAGGCAAACATAGGACAGCTGATAACCATCTGCAGCATCTACATACCCGGTAGACAAACAGTCACAAATGAAAAACTTACCAACTTGATCCACCAACTACAGAGTCCATTCATCTTAGCCAGAGTCTTTGACGGCCCCAGCACCACATGGGGCTGCAAAAATACCGATAATAGGAGGAAGGTAATAAAAACTATTATCACAAATAATAACCTTTGCCTATTAAATACCGGTTAACCCACTGGGATAAGATACAATTCGGAATCACCTATCGACCTGACGATTTGTTCACCCACATTAACCGTACTACTCGATTGGGTTGCTTTCGACTCACCGGGCGAAAGTGATCATTCCCCAATTTTGATCACCTTCTTTAACCAAAATCACCCCACCAACCCCTATCAAATATCTGGAACTATTCAAAAGCTTACTGGGAACTATATTCTCATAATAAAACATGGAACGAGCCGATGTTGAACACGATAACCAATCTAAACGAATAATTACTTACAGACCTATATTGGTGATTCTATTCAGCAGCTAAAAAAGCCATTCCCACCTACACACCTGTAAAATACTACCCCAAACCATGATGGACAAAAGAACTCCCAGAGTCAAAAGAAGAGAGAGAAAAAAAATATTACAAGAAATACCACCGTAACAAAAATCTTACCAACTTAATCAACTGGAAACGAGCAAGGGCAAATCACAAGTTCAAAATTTGAGCAAGCAAACAAGAAACGTAGAATAAATTAATCGACCAACTTAATAAATATACTCCAACGGCCCTAATATACGAAACAATACGAAAAACAAATGGTCGAGAACAAAGAAAAATCAAAATGTTGATCGTAAATGATATACACTACAGCACAATCCCTGATATTGTGAATAAACTGGCTGAAAATTTCAGCAAACTATCAAGAGACCAAAGTTACCTCCCAGAATTTCAACAAATAAAAGCCGCTAATGAAACGATACCAATCCATTTCAATTCGCTAAACTTAGAAATCTATAACAAAATTTTCCATATGCATGAATTTGAATCTGTCCTAAGAAAAACCAAAAATACATCACCTGGAAATGGCAAAATAACGTACGACATGGCCAAACTTGATTTGCTAGATATTATAAGTAAAGTGCATTGTGGATGCAGAAAGGGGCGTAGCACTACAGATCATTTGGTCAGACTAAACTCAACCATAAGATTGGCTTTTGTAAACAAAGGACACTTCATTTCAGTGTTCTTTGATCTCGAAAAAATTTACGACAGAACATGAAAAAATGGGTTTATACGGGATTATACGGGATTTATTTGACATTAGACTCCGGGTTAGACAACCAATTTTCATTGCCAAATTCTTAGAACGTAGAACACTAAGTGTCCGAATAGATAACTATAACTCAAGTGTCTACGAACAGCGAAACGGAGTCCCTCAAGGCAGTGTTCTCTCGGTTACATTTTTGCCCTCAAAATAAACGACGTATCTAAACAGATTCCACTGGACAATAAGTTCCATTACTCACTATATGTTGACGAGTTGTAAGTCAGATACCACCACCAAGGCCTCCAGGTCATTCAAAACAAAATGCAATCCTGTATGATAATATATTTAAGTGGTCTCAAAGTCATGGCTTCCAATTTTTATCTAGCAAAAGTAAAGCAAAAAATTTCAATGTCAAACCCGGACTATTCCTCAGCCCATCACTTGAAATCAACAACAAAAACATTCAGTACACAAACTCACAAGTTCATTGGCCTAATCTTCGATGAAAAATTGAGCTGGCAACAACACGTCACTGTTTTAAAGAAAAAGGAAATGACAGCCTTAACTTAACTGAAATCAATAGCAGTTCAAAGCTGGGGAGCTGACCAAACCACGATCCTCAGAACCTATCGAAGCATGACCAGATCAGACCTCTACTACGGATCAATAATCTATGATTCTGCCAGTCAAACAACTTTGAAACCCATTGAGTCAATTACGTGCGAAGCACTTCGAATCGCTACAGGAGCATTTAGATACAGCCCAACAAACAGTTTACGCATTAATTACAATCAAATGCCTCCCGATTTGAGACGAAATTTTCTCTCACTCTGTTATTACTACGAAGTCCGAAGTCAGCACTGAAACCCCGCTTTCAATTACACTGTAACGCCAAGTAAGCGACTACTTTTCCAAAATGGGAAAATAACCCTAACATTCCCTGTCAAAACGCAAGTACTACTAGAAAAACTGGGCTTGCAAAAAAAAATCAAGTGAAACCAGATTTCTTTTATCAACTATTAAACATTGATACTCCTACATGGGCATTAACGAAACCAATCATAAATACAGAACTAACCGAACTCACAAAAAATGAAACTCCCGAATACATAATCCGCCAAGAGTTTAAAAGAATAGCAAAATAAAAATATAATGGAAATGTGACCATATACACGAATGGCTCACGATAGGAGAATGGCACAGGAGCGGCAGCAGTATGTGGCACTAATGTTCGCACTGCAACACTTCCGAAAGAGGCCTCAACATATTCAGCCGAAATACACGCCTTCACTTGGCCCTTAATATCATTAAAGACAAAAGAGATAAAAAATTTGTAATTTACTGCGACTCCTTATGTGTCGTTAACGGCCTTAACTACTAGACGCATCATCCGGTGCTACGTCGAATCAAGCACGATATACACGACGTGCAAAAAGGCGGCAAATCTATCCACTCTGCTGGATTCTCTCCCATGTCGGAATAGGCAAGAACGATGCTGCAGATATTGCAGCCAAGAAAGCTGCTCGAAAACTCGAAAAATTTATTTCAATTTGCTACTCAGATTAGAAACCATTAATACGACAAACCATGAAACCAGTGAAAAACTAGGTGGGAAAATTGCGGGGACAAGTTAAGGGAAATGCAACCATCACCAGGAAAGGAGTTAGATTTAGGTAAAATATCACGCAAAGAGGAGATGATAGTTAACAGACCCAGAATAGGACATACATTCTTAACGCATGGCTACCTAATGAACAATGAACACCCGATGTCGCACCAGTGTGCGAGTTTTGCAATAACTCAATACTAACTGTCAAACATCTAATCATGGAATGTGAAAACCTAATAAATAGTAGGAATTGAAAAAAGGCTTACCGAACGCTACAACGGTCTACCGTCGAGACAGTATTGGAACGACAAATAGACGTTAAGGAATTGATGAACTATCTTCGTGTAATAGATGTTTATGACCTAATTTAAATGTTTCAGTAGCTTTGTTTTGCAGTTGGCTTACCTTTAAAGATCAAATGTTAAATTAATCTTTCGATCGCAGACGAGATGCGTAAAGGGGAGCAGTAAAGGACCCGCATCCGTGCTTTAACGTTGATTTTATCAACACTCCTCATTATTATTATTCAGTCATACAATGCCAATAAGTCAGAAACTCATTATAACCCTACACGAGGTCATCATAAATCGTTAGTTGCAAAGAAGTCAAGAACAAATTGAACGAAGAACGCTCAAAATTGAACATCATTTCTCTGAAAGCTACCTTAGCTACAATGTCTTTCTTTCAAACGCTGCACATTTCCACATGACGACTACAATTAGTGCCTCTTAATATATTTAAGGCATTGTTTCGATTTCTCGTTTAATCATAAACAAAAATAGATGCTATCTTTGGGCTTAGGTAGTATTTATTTGGAATTCATGTATTTTTACACACTATGAAGATGCTTGTTTATCACTCGCACACACATTATCACAGATGTTCTTTTGGGATGTATACAGAGGAACGTATATTACTGTCATCGGATTCTATTTAAAACCACCCGCAACTTCGGACCACTAGTATGACGTCTTTGCTATGTTTAAACGTCTATGGGAGCTTCCCGGGAGATAAAGGAGGCATTGGTTCATCCAACACCGGAAAATATGTGCCAAAGTCGTCCAAAATCATAAGGCTTTGATTTTCTCCTTTGGTCTCCTTCCCAAACATGCTTTTGCTTTTCGTGATTGCGAGTTGCATAATTTTAATTAACAATTTGCTAGATGTTTATTTAATATTCATCCTTGCATTTTGCTTCACTGTATTTCTTCGAGTATGTTTACTTGTTGAAACTCGCTTAGTTTTAATTAAATGATCCTTGCCGTGAATTAGGGCTGCGGTGTTTAAATTCTAACTATAATAATTAAATGCTTCTGAGCTCTATGTCATCATACTCTATTCCAATTTGACGCCAAAAACTTTATTTCGAATCTTTTTATTTGTTTCTATTGTGAGTCACCTCGCAATTCTTATTTTTTCTGCTGCTTCGCACTGTTGTTTCTTCTGCAGCGTGAAAATAAATTTTGCCTGGCTGTAAAAACTTGTTTTCAAATACATTCTATTCTATAAACTTCTATGTTAACTTGAAAAATTTCTCGAATAATAAGTACTGTCCACCTTTACTTTTCTCAAGAGCTGCCAGTATAATGAAAGTAAAGAAACCTCCTTAAAGACGACGGTGAGGTATGTCCAAGGCGACATGCTAAGGTTCGTGTCGAATACTTACAATTGAACCTTATGCAGGTATTCTAAGGAAGAAAAAAAGGAACCCAGCGTCCTATGAATCGCTAAAATCAGATATGTTACTAATACTGAGACAATTATAAAGCTGTAGTATAATTGCAATTCGTGAATAAAATTTATAGGACATCAATGTTTTCTTCACTTATTCACGTCCTAAAATGTTCTTGTTAGCCGTGTGTGGTGCAATTATCATTTCATTTCTTACGCTCTTGAGTATATTATGACAGCCTTATCTAGGCTGTTAATTTCACGTATTACTCCAATTGTGTTGTACATGTTTTGGGTGCCTTTGTAGGACAATCCTTTTCATGTTTCTGACTCACGCAGACTCTTTTGGGCCACTATTATTAGCATAGAAATATCATAAATTCGTGACGTGATTATAAAAATTTTCCCCGAGTCCCTTGATTGGCATACTCGTTGATACGTACGAGTGAAAATGTAGTTCTGAATGTCAACCTCGTTGCCGTTTAGCGCAGAATTGTTTTATTACACTCATTTTGCTTTAAAAAACAATTCCTTATACCGCAAGTCCCTGAGCTCGTACTTCAATGTGTGTACTAAAGAGTGTTTTCAACAATGCATCGTCACCGAAATTATGTCTTCGTTTCAAATTGTAGTTGCCTATACGTATTATCATACCTAGATTAAGCAACAATAGGAATTAATTGCCTTCAATCCTTTGTTTCGACTAGAGACATGGGTATTACGATACTCATGTGTGTGTATCATCTAAGGATCCTTACTTTAAGAAGTTTTAAAACCAATGATCAGCTTTTGTATCATCTTTATTGAAAATAACCTTTTTTCTTTTTCTTTCTTTCTTCACGATGAAAAATCCCTTGCATGTTTTTCTCACTGTGTCTCTTTAATGTTAAAAAATTATGAAAAGTTGTTGATCAGATTTTTAAGTATTTCAGATTAGATTTTCAGTACTTTTTCACAGGTGCAAACGTGTGAGAGCTAATTTAATTCACCGCGTAGTACGTAACTGTTTCATGAACCTCCCCAACTTCGGAGAAGTCAAACGATTTTTTGACAGAGTGACAGCTGTAGGCTTCATAGCTGTCGAAAAAACATGTCATAAATACATTTCGAAAGGTACAGGGCTCATATAGGTGCCCAATGTATATAGGGAAATAACTCGTTAGATCCGAAACTCTCTTAATAGTTACATACAAAAAGTAACGATTCGCGAGGAATTAAGTGAATACACAAGTTACGTCAGGAGCCTTTCAAGAGAACGTCCTGGGCCCGGCAGGCCCACTTCTCTTCGTCATTTATGTACATGAGCTATTTTGAGGACAGAATTTTCAGCGAAATGAAGATGTTCTGTAATACACGAACCTCAGCCACAGCTGGGCCGTTTACAAAGCAATACTGAGTTACCATTCAAACAAACCTTAACCGACGTTTCTAAGGGACTAGAACTCATGACACTCCCGTTGAGACGGTAGAGGAACGATGATGAGAAAAATTATCGGTTTTATTGCTGAAAACTTAACTAGTCGAAAAATATGCTGGTACCCTGTTTTGAAGCACTCGTCTAACTCCATCAGGAATGCGCATTGCGACCTCGTCCCATGCAACGGGATGTCAACAAAATGCGAAAAAATTTCAGCATTAAGCAGCAAAAAAATTCTAGAACTCCGTAATCTCAAGTACGAGCAGCGTCTTAACCAATTTGGACTCGACTCATTTCGTTTTTGTGAAGTAAACTGCGAAATCTTATATTCAAAACGTAGAAATATCGATAGATTTAATGATATGAGTCCAGAAGGGCTTTTGTAAACGAGAGTAACATCCAAATTAAATATAGCCGCTAAAATATGACCAATAGAAAATTTTAGGGCAAGTTTAAATTGTATTTATAACTTCAACGGCAAAATTTTGGAATTAGCTACCGCAAAATATCTTTCCTGCAGGGTTAGAAAATACCTTCCAGAATTTGCTGGACCAGCACTTGGTCCGATATTCCTCGATTTTCTAAAATGCTAAATCGAGGGTGGATCGAGATTTCAATAGGATATAAAAGAAAGAAATGCTATGTGAATGACATTAATGCATACCAGAATCCAGTTTTGTTTATGTATTTGCAATAAGCTTGTAGTGTTTTATTCGAAAAATGCCCTGAAAGAAAAGAACACGAAGCTGCTCTCATGTTAACAGTCTTCAGTATTTTGGAAATTACATCGTCTAATTCGCCTAATTTATGAGTCCTGATTACGCTAATGATTAAGGATGTCTCCTTGTCATGGTGTAACTCTGACTAATCAAAAGGGAATGTGCTCGTACATGGAGCGTTAAATAATTCACTAATTTACTTAAGGGATGCTGAAATGTAAAAATATGTTTCTTATTCATTATCTCCCAAAATTCTGCTGTAAAGCCTCCATGAAAACACGGCTCCTTTACTACGTTGGTTTTAAAAAATTTTCAGATGTAAAAATATACTGAGTGAATGTACTTTATTTATCAAACAGTAGTTTGAGTCACACAATTTTCGAGCGTTTGAAGACGCTGTTGTGATATTTGAATGCGTTTGATGTTGAAATGTAGTTTCAGCAGAAATATCTAGAAATCCATGTGCGGTTTAATTTTTGGGTGCAGATGCAATTTTAACTATGGGTAGGTCAAGTAATGACTTATCTCTTAAAATAATTCATTTTCATTGACTCATTCCATTTGCAATTTTATTATTTGACGAACAACGTTCAATAGAAACTACCCTAAGAAACAGATGTATTTGATAGTTCTTTCATTTATATGCGTTAAGTTTTGATACTCTCCTTCATGGAATTGTTACCAAAAAATCGCTTCTTTGCGTGTTCATTTCACTTGAAGAAGTCGTATACGTTGTGACGTTCGTATTTTGTTACAGGGATGTGCTGGGTGATAGCAACTTCGTACGCCAGGCGCCTAGACTTCCAATTTCAAGCAAGCTCAAGAACCGGCTTGGGCCCCGAACCAACTTGAGCGTGGCTTCTCAGCTTAATTTTTGTCAACGCAGCCCACGCTCTGACTTCCATGATGCATCCGCATCTTCCAAAGGTTTTCCAGAGAGAGATGATTTCCGTGTTGAGGAATTCATCCGTGAGCAAGACCAGCATCGACTTGCCGGCCCGGGACAGGATCTTCTTGATCCAATATCTCCTGATTCAGGTCAGAGTTTCCAAGGGAGCCCTTCAACCGGCCGCACTATCAGACGACGTGAGCTAGATCGAAGTTCACAAACTCCAAGTCTTAGTCCTCCATACCGTACTCATCGGAGCCGCAGTCCGGTGTATCAAGGCCTCAGTCAAATGCCGGACAAAAATCCCTCGTGTAGCTTAGGCAGGCTAGAAAAACGTGGAGTTGAATGTTTTAGCATGGGCCCATCTCCTTTTGCAAATAACGCATCTGAAAGACCCAGTACTTTGAGTCTGAAATGTCGAACCTCTCCAACGTCAAGGAGTTGGTGTTCACAAAGATCTCCCATCTCCCCTCGACGTCGTAGCATTTCTCCTCGACGTCCGATCATTTGCTCTCGACTTCGGAGCATTTCTCCGCGACGTCGCAGCATCTCTCCTCTACGTCGCAGCATCTCTCCTCGACGTCGCAGCATCTCTCCTCGACGTTGCAGCAACTCTCCTCGA
>JACJUY010003554.1:68131-79488 GCA_014220935.1 Platorchestia sp. MABIK
GGCACAGCTTTATCTCCCACTTACGGTTGGTCCAGCAGCTTGTTCGTAGGGGTTGGGTCGTGTCCTTAATTTCTCGGAGTTTGTTCTCAGTCACTTCACTCCACTCTTGATTCCAGTTCTGATGGACGAGTCTCATTCCAGAGGAATATTATCGTAATACTCCCTTGAAGTGGGTCAGAAAATTTACTCTTTACCAAAAGAGTACTAAACCCCTTCAACACGCTAATAGCCAATTCCCATTAGCGCATCATTCTATAAAGAATTCATAAATGCTACTATAGTTCACTACTACAATGAAGAGGTATAAGAAAATTAGAAATAATCTGTCAGTACAGGAATGAATGAAATGGAAGGACATCGGAGACACTTTTAAATAGTTGAACAAATTTAGAAAAACTACTGCTCAGACATCAATAGCAATAATTTCTTATAGTAATATTAATAACAAGTTCTGCATTAGACCACCGATGCCACTTAATTAAGGCATTTCGACTTTGTCAGCAGGGATCTCATTCAAATGACATAAGGACTCTCAGTTTTAGTATCTTGGTCCACACAGCCAGCAAAAGAGACGAGGTTTCGCAAGGAAAAAATGTAATGAAAAAGAAGTACGATCGGTATGGGAAACACTTAGACAAATTGCATTACATACTCTAAACCCGACGCCTTCTATGCTTTTAGAACTTGTGAATAAACACACAACTACTAACAACAAAAAACGTCGCAAAAAGTAGCTAATAAGTACTCTAGTGAACGACAATTCTGCCTCCAATTTCAACGAAAATAAACTAACAAAATAATTCCATCGGAATGAGCTCAGGAATCCTATTTAATAAGAGCGTTAAGTCTTTCACTGGAGTAGTTGCACATGTTCACGAGGAAGATGAAAAAAAAATTCCAGTGCAAAATTCCAAACATTAACCTATTAATCTACTCTATAAACCTTTCAATGGTTCACGCTCTTCAGCAGGTCTCCAGATATCGGCACTATACCCCACTTGGTGAGGAAGCAAAAGCTGAAGCATTTCCCCGTAGAGTAATTGGTAAAAACATTTTTTAATTTAGTGGTTTTGCTTTGAATTTTGTTTCTTACGTTCACTTTTGAGTGACCTATAACATACCGGTATTTTTGAAGGCTATTTAAAGTTTTTACTTTGAACATACTTATCCATTCATCGCATCGAAACTGTCGGATATGTAGTCGATACATTTCCAAATGTTATCCAAGAATTGCGTTTTTAGAACATTAAAATTTTCCCATCCACGCAACACAAGGTTAAGGTATTGTATTCCACATCATTAATTCCTTCAGCAAACCTTCAGAACATAGTTTTTGAAATTAGGTATGTACGTTAGATGCAGGCGCCTAAAATGACCCAGTCGTACATAATAAGTAAGTTTTAAAGATAAAAATGATTTAACCAAGGACTAAAAATTGAAGGTCGTGCACTACTCGATCTCAGCTATTACTAACGGAGATCAGTACTCCCGGACAGTTGTACCGAATGGATGTGTTGCTGATGACTGCTACTGGGTGACGTTTGAATGCAATTTAATGTGAACTAAGCAATTATTACACTGCTCATGTCAATTTAAATATTCCACATTGTATCTCTCGGGCTAGAACTATTTTGCACTTATTATCACAATAGAAAAGTGAAGTTTCGGTTGTAAAATGAAGGTACGCTGATGTGCTATTTTGATATCTGTGGTGAATTTTGTGATTTCATGTTCTAGCCTGTTTTAAATCAATATGTCAGTTCACTGAGCAGTAAGAACAGTAAAGGCAATTATAAACATGCTTACGAGTGCCGTATGATTGCCGCTAACAAATGCCGAATGTCAACTCAAATGAGTCAAATAGACAAAAGTTGCTGGCTGTGTTACGCCTTTGTCATTTTCTTAGATTAGATACGTTAGTTTAAGCCTCTCTAACCACAATAAAGGTGAGCCAAAGAAAGGATTAGATTAGATGTTAGTTTGAACCTCCATAACAGCTAGAAAAAAAAAAACCTTACAAAGAGAGGATGGAGGAAGGTTACGCCCACGTGAGGATTTTGTTGTGGATCTTACTAAATGCATCGTTGGTGAAGAGCATGAACCGGCAGATCTGCCCATGGTAAAATTATTACGTGGATCCACCACACTAACACCTGTACCAAGAATTTAAATTGTTCACAAATTACAAAGCCAACACCTGGCATTTTAGAAGCTGGGAACCAAGAATTGAGAGTATCTTTTCACGAAAGACACAAAACATCACTGACTGAACGAGCTCCTGAACAATTATGGCACAAAAGATATGAAAATTTGATTATTCTTTTTAGCAATATAAAAATTGTGCTCACTTTCATCATGAAAAATTATGAAAAACAAATTTATTGTGACTATGCAACACCAACGAAATTCTCGTTTTTTGTTACAGTTTCTAAAATATGATCTGAGTACCGCAGAGAACAATATCATTCTAAATAAAAATAATTAGGTTAATATTTTCAGCATCGCAAGGTTGTTTGTTACATGGATGATATGATTCAGAATGTTTTGACCATTTTACATTCTTAGAAATTCAATATTAAATTATACATTACAAGTTAGTTCAACCCTTCCTAATCTCATAAACATGTTTCCAGGAAGGGAAGAGGAAGGTGCCATTTAGTATGAAATTAGGGGAACCAGAAATTTATGCGAAAGTGTGCTCCTACACAGGATTCTTTGCGGATAGAAGCAGCAAGATTGATGGAAGTTTATAAAACTCGAAGAAGAAAATAATAGGTGCTGAAAAAATGACAGCGCTGAACCGAAAAAATAATAGCAATTATCTCAAAAACAAAAAAAAGATCCTCAAAAAAACAACTAATTGCAGCCTAACATTAAGCTCGGGCCCTCAGATTTCACTCTGTGAGTGCTAATTTTTATAGATATTACTCGTTTCACCCCAAGGAGACCCAGAAATGATGTCGCAAAAAACATCGGTATGCAGTTTCTGACGAATCTGTTGAGACTCTAAACTGAGATACGTTGTTCTGTTGCAGACTACTGACTTGTTGCAGTCATTACTTCCCTGCTATGCTGGATCACTTAAAAAGCATTAGTTATTGTAAGGAAGAGAAAGCTAATATGAATGGTAAGCAAGACATTTCAGATTAGAATTTGGATTTAGGTAGGATAGTTTTTTGACTTTTAAATGGATGATTATTATTTTTTATTTGTCTTCCACCCTCTATTTTCGCTCAGCTAAGCGATTATTGCACAAAATCTCGGTAATGTTTAGGTTCAAGTTGCTCTACAAGGGTGTAAAATTTTTGTCTCACATGGCAAATTTCGCTAAGCTAACAAATAAATGCGTAAGATCTCAATAAGATGAAGTGAAATAGAAAAGATAAAAGACAAAAAATCGAATTGGTGGTCGGTTACACGGTATGCTGCTGCTCTTCACGAGAGACGAAGAATGAGAGATAAGGCCAACCAAACTATTAAGTTAAGCCAACAGCAAACTCTTGCTTTGGTGCATAGCAAGGGTTACCACTCAGGAGTGCTAATTCCCCAAGGTACACTGATGAGAACAGACACTATGAGCACACTCTTTTGGGAGTAGTTCAGGTCACCTAAATACACCAGAGGAGGGAGGGATAAGTCCCCAAGAAGCACTGGAAGACAATTTCAAAGCACTACGCTGGGGAAGGGGTTCTAAATAGATGTTATAGACCTTATTGAGGAACTGGGTAGGAGTCCAGTTTGGCAGCCTAATTTAAAAAAATACTCATCTGCTGCGATTGTCTGAGTTTCAAACGATAGAAATCGGTCTCTAAATTCGCTTTTATAAGCTCGTTTTGCCGTAGGGAGGAATTAGTTCATCAATAATTGTTGGGGCTTTCTTACAGAAAAAATACATAATAAATTTCAATGTTTGCTAGATGTAAAGTACAGAGAATGCAGAGAATGGTGTTGACATGTGATTTGGCTGGTGCATTAGGAAAAGCTTTACTAAAGGTTCTTATATATTATTATGCTATATTGCATAACATTAAGGAAATGGCTGATAATAATTTTCCAAAAATATGAATTTCATGATAATGAATTTGATGGCCTCCACCAGCGACGCCAGGATACAAGCCGTGCACGCCCTTCTGTTGTAGTTCTCTGTTTTCTCATAAAGTGATGGCATTCAGATGCGCCTTAATCGTTAAAAAAAATCTATTGAAAACAAATTGTATAAAACAGAAGTATCAATGATTATTCAGTTTCTCAGTGAAAGTCTTTTAGTTATTAATACAATATGTTCACGCAGTAGATGCAACTGCACAGTGGAGTTGGAACATTCATAACGTAATATTTGGGAAAGAGGGCCACTAGTGAACACAAAGACGCCATGAAACCTAATTTTAAAACCATCGATGTTGTCTCGGTTACCGCTTCTCTTAAATACTAACCCTCATTTGACTCTATAAATTCAGTACAACTTAGTTTAAATTACTTACAAAACTGAACTTTTAAAACACTTAGTCCGCAAAGCTAAAACTTTGAAAAGTAAGAAACCTGAAGAATGAAATCACAAAATATTCATGACACACTATAAATAATTTCAATGACTTTATTAGCAAAGCTATTCGTTTCCTTCTCATGATTTACTTTGTAAAGTTATCAGACTGCCCAATGAGTCCTGTGGAAACCGTCCGCTAAAGTCAGCAGGATTTCTGAACTTTCTTCCAACGTTGCAGCTCGAAAAACAAAGCAAGTAAACTGAGCAGATAAAGAGCAAGTCGTATCTCCAGCGAGGTATGCGAAGTAAAGCGGTTGAGACTCTCGTCTGCCACAAGCTGAAATTTCAGTGTAACTGTGTTGCAGTAAAGTCTTTCCTTTCTGGGATAAAACTTTCACGCCTATTTCGCCAGTGACAAACTCAACCGGCATGTGTTGGTTCAGCTCGGACTTTCTAAGCACTGTGAGAACCGCGTCGCTGATAAGGTCCACATCACCACGGTTGCCTACTTCCACGCTTCCTACGAGCCACACACTCGGACTGATCGAGCTAGGCTTGTTGTCAATTGCTTCGTAGCTACGACCGCAAGCCTCAGGGCCTGGTTCACGGCTAGGTGACGAGCAAGAACTGCCACTGGTCTTTAATTTGCTGTTATTTCTACCTAAGAGAGAATTAGGTCCCATGGGTGAATTTTTTCGTAGAGGTTGACGAAAATCATTTTTGGATGAACACAAATCTTCTTCGACAATTCTCCTTTCCCTAGCGTCTTCAAGATCTACTCCTAATTTAATTAACAAAGACAATATTGGAGGATACACTCTACCATTTTTGTCCATTCCTTTCGCAATCTTGAGTCTGATTCTCGTGGATGATGTTTTAGCTTCTTTTAGCAATTGCGAAACGCAATGTCTGTTCAGTCCATGAATAGTTCTTCCGTTGACGGCACAAATGATGTCCCCAGTATGAACACACCCTGATTTGTGCGCAGCTCCATTAAGCTCGACACGTAACACAACACTTCGCCCTACAACATGACCAAGTTGAATTCCTAAGCCAATACAAGGGTTCAACTCAACAGAACAAATGGCGGGCAAATGCCAACTCGTATCTATGAAGCCCCAGTTGTCTAAATCCAAATCAAATGTGAGCATATCTATCTGCCGTACAAGAGACAAAAAAATTTCCGACAGTATTTCATGACCAAGGATCGCATCTGGATAATAAATTGAAGCCAACGAATTCTGCTTTAGTTTCGTAATGAGAGGTACTTGAAGGCAGCCATGCTGCAAGCAGTACCGTATCAGAAGGCGACCTCTAGCTTCAGCTCCTTTGAGAGTGGAGCACCTGAGCACTGCAGCAACTGCACCGGGGAATTGCCCCACACACTTATCCTTCATTTGGCTCATCCACTGCCAGTAAGTGTATTTGTGGTAGCCAAACGGTGTACTCTGTCCGTCTTGGAGCCCATCATTGAGTATGGCTTCTAGAGTGCTGCACAGAGGCGCCAATGATGGATGAGCATCTCCAATACTAGGTAAAACGTACCGGGATGTACTTTCATCCAATTTGGAGGTACGTGCGCTAGAGGAAACTTTTGTCATAAATTTGGGCACACTTGAAACATGGAAACCGTCTGTGCTGGACGAAGTCCCGTTCTCTCCAGCTGTGTGTTCGTCTCGCAATGAGAGATGCTCCAACGAATGAGCAAGGCGTTCGTTGGTACATGGCGACAGAGGGTGTGAGGTGCACGGAGTAGAAGACAAAGTACATTCATCATTAGGCGGTAGAGAAAGAGCCGTAGTTGATGGTTCAGATTGATTGCTATGAACGTCAAATGGCGTCAGCTCTGAAGACTCAGCTTCCCAGTAATCACACGGTTCAAAGGACAAGCGGTTGAGCGACAGAGGGCATTCAGGAGAAGAAGAAAGAGAATCACGAGAATTTTGACGAACCTGTTTATTTCTTGAACTTTGGGCCGCACTAGTGGTAGTTGGGGAACCGCGAACCTCTGACTTATTCGTAGCCTCGGCACAGTAGAGAGCCTGAGCGGGACTATTGGAATGGGTAGAATGACTCTTATGACAGGCATTCCAAGCCGATTCTTGTGAAGGATAGGTGTTGAAGGGTATTGCATAGTTGTTGACAGGTTGAGACAGCGCCAATATGTGCCCTGAAAAATATATTTTACTATCAGCAACAATAGAGAAACTTTTTTTATCCAAACATCAACGATACTCCATGAGTTTCTTCAAAAAAGTTGCGCATACATGAAATCTGAATGATGCAATTGTCACAAACGTTTGAAAAAAACGTATCATTTGCTTAACGACGAGCACTTACTTTTAAGATCCTTCAGGAGCGGACTTGAGACTGACATTCTTCGGTGTTCCGGAATGAAACTTCCTTCGTCGACTATGACGTCATCAGCTGATAAATACGTGTTTGCAAGAGCTAGAATTAAATTATCAAAACCAACTATTAGACACTTATGGAACTAAATTATTCTGTAAAAATGAAACAAAATTAAACTAGGATAATGCATTATGGGAAAATTGGGAAAACAAATTGCTCCAAAGATCACACGCACCAATAGACGGCCAAAAAGCATACCTTGATATTAGATGAACGTTGGGATTAGATGAAAGTTAACGCCTCTCTAACAGCAATAAAGGCGTTCCAAAGCGAGGCAGGAGGAAGGCACCATTTAATATGGACTCATGGGAACGCGGAATGTACACGCAAAGTTCATAGAAACAGTAAGTTGAGAAGGAAGTTTATGAAACACGATAAAAGTGGGAAAAGAAAGTGGTAGGTGTTAAAAACAGGTCAGCAGTGAATCGAAAAAAATGGTCAGTAACAAAACAAAAAACCTTTTCTATTTAAAAAAAAGTTTTCAATCTTCTTAATTTTTCCAATGTTTTCAAATTGTTCACTTCACTGCTGAGAGTTTCATCTCCTCCGGCGTCACCTCGATTCCGCAGCAGATCTTCCATTTCTTTCACAACACATTGTTCACCCATAGTCGAAATTTTATTTTTAAAGTGTTGGTCTTCTTGATGAATCAAAGAGGATTGCGTTTCAAACTTGTATACTACACATAAAAGTCATCAAAGTTTAAGTACACAAAAGTAAAGATACAAAGCCAAGATCTTGGTGGGCGCCCCTCATGGATAAAAATTTAATTTCTAACTTTATAAACCATCAACAGTTTACATATATAGTGTGTAATGGGTCACTTGACAACAAATGTGTAAACTAACGGTACCACCCCCGGAAGGTTAGGGTGAGCTAAAATACTTGCAAGGCGAAAGTAATCCTTGTCAAATCTCTGTCTGTAGACCATTCCCTTCACGATATAAAATATTATTTTACAGTTCGGCACCCGTACACTTGGTAAAGGGAACACTGAATTGCTTTAGAAGAGATCCATTTTCTATCATTTTATAAAAAAAATGTGCTATGTCTCGTAAGGCTGTGCATTGTACATTAAGCTTGTAATTTGTGTTTTAGAACATGAAGGAGTTAAGAGGGAAGACACTAATAACTCAATTAGCAGTTTCAGACTAATGACACCCAGAAAATCTTTAAAAACCTTCACCTATTTTGTTGTATTCACTCACGTATCATTAAAGAGACCTCAAAAACATCACTTGAATTTAGTGGGCCCTTCCATTGTTCTATGAGGTGGATACAACAATACAACTTCCTCTAAGCACACGATGCCAACAAAATGGTTTTGATAACTACAATGTTATTGGCGTTACAATAAGTTCTATTCTACTAAAAAGGTGGAGCGGATGACGTAAGTATATCATATGGCCATTGTTTTTTTTTATCCGGCTACTGGCTCTAGAGAGAGGAATTGGTTTATNAAAAAGCATACCTTGATATTAGATGAACGTTGGGATTAGATGAAAGTTAACGCCTCTCTAACAGCAAAAAAGGCGTTCCAAAGCGAGGCAGGAGGAAGGCACCATTTAATATGGACTCATTGGAACGCGGAATGTACACGCAAAGTTCATAGAAACAGTAAGTTTAGAAGGAAGTTTATGAAACACGATAAAAGTGGGAAAAGAAAGTGGTAGGTGTTAAAAACAGGTCAGCAGTGAATCGAAAAAATATGGTCAGTAACAAAACAAAAAACCTTTTCTATTTAAAAAAAGTCTTCAATTTTCTTAATTTTTCCAATGTTTTCAAGTTGTTCACTTCACTGCTGAGAGTATCATCTCCTCCGGCGTCACCCCGCTTCCGCAGCAGATCTTCCATTTCTTTCACAACACATTGTTCACCCATAGTCGAAATTTTATTTTTAAAGTGTTGGTCTTCTTGATGAATCAAAGAGGATTGCGTTTCAAACTTGTATACTAAACATAATAGTCATCAAAGTTTAAGTACACACAAGTAAAGATACAAAGCCAAGATCTTGGTGGGCGCCCCTCATGGATAAAAATTTAATATCTAACTTTATAAACCATCAACAGTTTACATATATAGTGTGTAATGGGTCACTTGACAACAAATGTGTAAACTAACGGTACCACCCCCGGAAGGTGAGGGTGAGCTAAAATACTTGCAAGGCGAAAGTAATCCTTGTCAAATCTCTGTCTGTAGACCATTCCCTTCACGATATAAAATAACATTATACAGTTCGGCACCCGTACACTAGGTAAAGGGAATACTGAATTGCTTTAGAAGAGATCTATTTTCTATCATTTTATAAAAAAATGTGCTATGTCTGGTAAGGCTGTGCATTGTAGATTAAGCTTGTAATTTGCGTTTTAGAACATGAAAGAGTTAAGGGGGAAGACACTAATAACTCAATTAGCAGTTTCAGACTAATGACACCCAGAAAATCTTTAAAAAAACCTTCACCTATTTTGTTGTATTCACTCACGTATCATTAAAGAGACCTCAAAAACATCACTTGAATTTAGTGGGCCCTTCCATTGTTCTATGAGGTGGATACAACAATACAACTTCCTCTAAGCACACTACGCCAACAAAATGGTTTTGATAACTACAATGTTATTGGCGTTACAATAAGTTCTATTCTACTAAAAAGGTGGAGCGGATGACGTAAGTATATCATATGATCATTGTTTTTTTTTATCCGGCTACTGGCTCTAGAGAAAGGAATTGGTTTATTCAGCACCTGGATCACCGTAGCTGTACCTAAAATGACAGTGCGACTATCCAACAGCGAAATAAAATATTAAATTGTTTTTCTACTCACACCCTTCTATTAGACGCTGCTGGCATTCCGTTGGAACCTCTGTAACATAATTTTCATTATTTCTGTATTTGCTGTTCATTGTTTCCGCTCAGTTCTGCTCTCTCGCTTACCAATTTCTCACTGCCTCGTTTTTGTTTTTTGAGTCAAAGAAGAGTTACAATTCATTTTCAATTGTCCAGACTCCTAAAGAGATGGAAGTCTGAAGGAGCAATATCTGGAGAATAGGGCAGATGCAATAAGGTTTTTCATCTCAGATTTCAAATTGTGCCTAAAGTCATTCGTGCGGTATGTAGACGTGCATTGTCCAGCTGAATGGTGACGGATTTTCGATTGACCAAAGCTGGATGCGGCTTCTCTAAAGCCGTATTTAGTCTTTGCAGCTGCTGAAAGTTCAGTTCTGCAGTTTTTTTGAAGAAGCTCGTAATGAAGGATTCCCCTCAAATCTCACCAAACGCACAACAAAATTGTTTTTAGGTGGAGTCCTGTTTTAAGTTATGATTGGGGTTTTGCACGCCTGCCTAGCCACTGATGTTTACCACTGCTGTACATAATCCAATTTTCGTCTCCGGTTACAACCCTAGGCTAAATACAGCGAGATGAAATATATATGACATAAAATTTGCATTTTTTATCATTTAGGTAAAATAGCAACTTATGAAATAATATAGCAGTAACTCACGCGAACATTTTCATTTAGCTAAAGCATGGTATAAATCGAATGCACACAATTTACACAGCATTTTAGGAAATAGGTGGAGAAAAGTTTTTGGCCAGTTTGAAAAATTACGCTTAATATTTTAGTCGAACCTCCTCTGGCCTCAATTGCGTTTTTTTGTAGTTTTTTATTAGGCCCTGACAACACTTCAAAGGAATTTTGTCCGACTCCTCTCCGGTGCAAGCCTTCAATTCTTCAAAACTTGACGGCCTTCTCTCATGAATTCGCTTTTTCAGGATCCGCCATAAATTTTTGATTGGGTTCTAGTCTGGCAGTTGGCTAGGCCATTTCAAAACGTTATTACCCTTGTCTAGATAACATTTTTGTGTTGCTTCAGCCGTGTGTTTTGGAACATTATCTTATTGAAACCAACCATCATTCATTCAGGAAACCCATCTTTATTTGCGTACTGTAGCTAATTACCATTCAAAATCTGTCTGTATCTGGCACCATTCATTTTTCTATTCAATATTCCTAATATTCCAGCACCATTAAAAGAAAAGCACCCCCAGGTTTCCTCACTGAAAGAAATAATAGCTCTATTTTGAAACACCCAGGTGCATCTGACGTTTGTCCCAAAACCGAGACAAGCAGATGCATCATCAATGAGACACCCAAGATTAGGATGCATACCAGTGTCTCCAGACCCGATTTAGAGACGCTCTTGTGTCTCACTAAAGGTGCTTCAGTGTCTCATCGATGAGACACTTGGGCTTGAGTTTGATGCATATACAACTGATGTCTCACACTAAACTCTACAGATATTAAGCTGTAGCATTGCACTGCCAAGCAAGGTTGACGCTTCCAGCGCCATGAATAATAATAATAATAATAATAATAATAATAATGAGAGGTGCTAACACAATCAACATTAAAGCACGGACGCGGGTCCTTTACTGCTCCCCTCTACGCATGTCGTCTGCGAC
>JACJUY010003555.1:3851-84383 GCA_014220935.1 Platorchestia sp. MABIK
TAGTGCGTACTCGTATTGAATTATGAGCATAAGAACATAGGAACTAGTAATACGAGTGTGAGGGATTGATGTTAGAAGTAAAATAAGCAAATTTGATTTATTTTGCGCCTAGAACAATGAGGTAGGTAGTCGGGATTTGAGAAAATTTTTCACATGGACGCATCATCTACTGTGCCAAGTGGAGAGCTTCGGAAAGAACATAATATTCACTCTAACAAAAGAAAAAATTGTTATGATATTTCTCACGCTGGAAGTGCTGGCGTAAAGAGTTCATCGGAGTCAAAGACATGAAAAGGATTGTTGTACAATGCTAGCCGTGACATTTTTAACATAGGTGGAGCCGTACAAAAAGTTAACTAGCCAAAATAGTGTTATCATAATGTATTCACTAGGGGAAGAAAGTAAGAAGAGCAATTTAAGACCAGAATAAGAAGATTAAAAAGTGTTCTGTAAAGTTATGACATTCTTCGAAACATTGGCTTTTTTTTAGTTTAAATATTTTAATGAAACGAAAAAAGAGAAAAAAGATGCTAAAATACCCTCACATTAACATCCTTTCTTTGCGGTAATAAATTTAGTTTTGAAAATTCTAATAAATATAAGTAACTAAGAAAAAAATCCCTGTGACACATAGTTTAAAACACTCTTGTTAGTGTGCGCGTATATCGGATTACCAGTCCATAATATTTGCAGTATAGCTGGAGTAAACGAAAAGTTAGCTACCGAAAATGATTTCGTCTTAAATGCACTCACGGGCGTAGGAAATTAAAAATTGCCCATGAATTACGTCACACGTTCAATTATTATTGTTTACGGTCGCTTTTCCACCGGGGTCGCCAGCTAATAGCAAATGTGGACCCCTTCGCTCTCGCGAAATCACACGTTCAAGTGTTTTGATATGAGCGAAAAATGCTTTCAAATATCTTGAAATTTAGACCATTACATGATATCTACACATGGGGGCCGTAATACTTATACCGGTTAATTTCTAAACAAACAAATGGTTGGGAGAAAAGCACGTTTAAAATGCATTTGCTTTCGGTGCGTTGGTCTGATTTTGACAATGCATTTTATCCCAAGTGGTCCAGAAAACATTGTGCGTGTGATGCATTGTTGAAGCACTTTTTTAAGTGCACTCCCATGTTGAAATTTGAGCTCACGAACATAGGAACTAGTGAGAATGAGGGATTATGGTTGAAAGTAAAACGGGTAGATCCAAATTGTTTTTCGTCTTAGACTGTGAGGTTGACATTAGAGGAAATTTTCTTTACATTGTTTCGTATCAACTATTAAGCTAAATAACCGGCCCGGATAAAATGAAATATTTTACAGTAACACAAAAATTAAATTTCACATGCTACTAGCATTGGCACAAAAAAAGTTCACCGGATTCAAATAGATGAGAATTATCGTTGTACAATACCAGCCATAACATTTGCAACACTCCTGGGACAAAACGAGAAAGTCAAAACTGGCTCGGATAAAATGAAATATTTTACAATAACACAAAAATTAAATTTCTTATGCTACTAGCATTGGCACAAAAAAGTTTAATGAATTCAAATGAGAAGGATCGTTGTACAATACCAGCCATAACATTTGCAACACTCCTGGGACAAAACGAGAAAGTCAAAACAACCTTAAATAGTGTGGCCAAAGTATACTCAAGGAGTGTAAGGGACGGTATATTGTCACATAATATTAACTAGAGCATTTTTAGGAAGGGAATAAGTTCTACATATATATATATACACACACTCATACATATGTATATATCCATATACACATATACATACATAGAAGCGTCCCATGTGAGAACATACATGTACTTAATATTCGCATACAAGTAATCAAATTCCGTATGCATAAAACAGATATGTCTTGATTGTTGTATGATGTAATGAAAAGATAAGATAATTTGCACTAAAAATTTATGACTTCCTTTCCGGTACATACAGCAGTTTACACTTATTGTGTAGACGCAAGATAGAGAGCTATTTTACTTTTGAATTCTCTAAGTGTTTGAGGGGTTTTGATGCTCTGGGGAAGTTTATTCCACAGTAAGGAGCCTGACACTGACAGAGCTTTCTGCCCGATGTTAGATGAACGGTATTTGATTAAGACATCACGTCTCCTATTCGGCTTTAGGTTGGTGACGGTTGGGGAATGGAATTTCCCTGTTTCAGCATTGCTATGAGGAAGATATAAAGAGGAGAATACGTATTTGGCTTTGTGCGCCAGAAACCTCTCATGAATAGGAGCCCAGCCGAGCTTATTCAGGAGAGGTGTTACGTGATCATTCTTTTTAAATTTACCTTTGCATACAACCTTAGCTGCAAAATTCATGCATTTTTAGTGAACGAAACTTTCCCAAAACCCCAAACTCGAACTGAGTATCTGTGAATGTGCTTTCTACCTCGTTGAATCGTGAAACTGGAAAACAGTCATGCAATACTTTCAGTTGTGATCAATTTGATCGTGTTAAAATAGACTGGTGCTTTCTGTAAACTCTCTCTCCACTCGAAGTTTGTGTAGCAACCCTCGGTGTAGCCTCGCTCTGTGGTCAACCGCAACCCCCTCCTCCCTCTTCCGCATCCCCTTGTCATCTCCACTGACGTGAAATAGAACAAATGTACCACGAATACCAGCGTGGAAACAAAAAACAAAAAAAAAAAACGATGCAGTAGCAAACATGAATTTTGTGAAGACTAACATAAAATGCAGTGATAAATTTTATGCACTTCTCATCTGTTATAATAAAAAAAAATTGTTGAGTGTCTATGACGCTCAATTCTGGTCTTTAATTCACAAAATTGTGTTCAAATTACTTTACCAGTAAATAACTCTGTCCTTTTATTGAGAACTTTTGGTGAATTAGTGACGTAAAAAGTGAAAGAGGGAAAACAAATTCTGTAAATGTGAAACGTTGGGAAACTGAGTGAGTAAAATTTGAAACCCTTCACAGGTCTGAAACAATAGACCTCTATGAGGGCCCTGCTTTGCCAAGTCTGCGCCCGCACCCCGTCCTCCCNTTCTCCCCTCCTTGCCCAGCCTCTCCTCCACACTTCCTTGTTCCTCCCAAACCTGTGGTTAAATGAATGTAGCGCACCCTGGCACATGCATACGGTGTCCTTCTTCTTCCTCGACCATCAAAAGGTGATGTTTTTGTGTGTTTCTGAGTCTCGTTAATTTTCACCGCCTGGCAGTTTCTTTTCATCTAGTTTGAAAGGTGATGTCTTCTATTTTTCTAACCTTTACGAGCAGCAAGCTCTCACTTGTCCTTCAATTGCCATCCTTCTCGCTGAAAGTTAATCGCCCAATTTCAACTCAGTGAGCAAAAATTTACTTTTTCTCTTTCTCCATCAATTTCGCAATGTATCCAAATAGAACTCGCTCAACTACTCCGATGGTTGCCCCATCTGAAAATAAAACATCCTCCAGTGCAGTTTCGTACGAAAGCTTTAGTACGAAGCGTAATGCACCAACAACAAAGCGGAAAGGTGGGAAACAAAAAGCTGCCCCCGTGAAACTACCAGTTCAAGGGCTTCAAACACTCAAAACAACAAAGGCTTCTAAGACGTTCATGAAGTCTGACTTCAACAAATGCCTTTCAACCTCTAAAGCACCATCAGTGATGACCGCAAAATCAGAATCATCCGACACGGGTGAAAATCTTTCAAGCGCCGCTTGCAATAATTCAAAGTACGTCTTAACTTCTCAAGTTTCGACACTAACTACGTACACACCCGAAGCGAGTTCAAGTAATTGCACACAAGCAACACTCCACTTTCAACCCCATCCACACAGTAAACGATCTCGAGTCAAGAAGGTACCTCATCGCTTGCGGGAGCTGCCACAGCACTGCCAGCTCCTTCGTCTAGTCCCAACGATTGCGTCATGGCGACATCTCCCCTGTCCTGCGTCACTAAGAAAGCTCAAAATTGTTCACCACTGACAATGACACCAACACCAACGTCATCGTTAGAACGCGATAAAATTTTAGATGTGAGCGACCAATTCGAAAGTAAAAGGGCTAATTTCAATTTTAATGATAAATTGTGTGTAGGCATTTCAGGCGGCGGCGTTGTGTTTGAAAATGCATGCTGATACTGGCAGTAAAATACCTCAGAACGTAAACTGCGAGGATAACGTAAGATTTTCAGTGGAGAACAATACAAACAAACCTGTTACCGCTTTCGATGGGTACTTACACCCTCTCCAAATGACTAGCTCCCAAACTATTCACGAAATAAAAAACACGCTGTCTCCTTCGGCTGCATTTCTCACTAAAATTTTAAGACAAAATTGTCTCCCAAGCCCAGCGTCGATTTTTCCACTGTGTAAAATATTCAAATGATTACAGAACAGCTTTTTTGCTATAAATTACTGTATCAGCGCTCATGATTTTACTCCGGTGGTAGCAGCGAGTAACCATCTTACTGCGGAACCTCCTCTAGATACTTTTCTTGTTGAAGACAATAGTCTCACAAAAATCAACAGAAATTCCATTGGTAGCGCATGCAAAATTCAAACCATATCTTCCAAACGTTTCAGTGATCTCTATGATGAGATTGAACGCGCACCTCCTTTAAGACACCATATTATTAATTTCAAAGGTTTAAGCCTCTCGTCCCTTAACCTTACTAAGTTAACAAATTCATCATGACAGAGCATGTTTTTACTCATATTTATGTGGTGAGTGGCAGCAGTGTTCAGCAATTGTACATGGCATCGAGTTTATGCAGAAAAATTGGTCTTAAACTGATTCCGCTGCGAACAAATGCAAAAACTGTTACTGTTAATGAAGCTTGCAACAATGTCCGCACTTGGCCTATTACGCGAGAAGAAACGCATCATTTTTTCAACAAATTGCTCTAAGATCACCTATGAGTCTAACTTCACATTTTATCTCCTGTGTCAGAAACTCCCATAACCTGAATGAAGAAATTAAATACTCTAATGATTATGCAAAACAGCAAAATGAGTTGAATGATAGTTCTAAGTTGACAGCCTTCCCACGTGAATCCTCCAGCAGCATGAGCCGATGTTTGCCTTCATATAACAAACCCTCTCCTTCCTCTACCACAAACAATTGCAGGGTGCCCACAAAAATAAGTTTTCATTGCTATCCGATGCTGATACAGAGGATGAAAAGCCCCTCTCAGATACGAGTGTAAATCAACATCCAATCACGTGCTCAGAAGCAGTGAAATCAACAGGAAGAGAGAAATCGCTGCAAAAATTGCAGTCGACAATCGATGGAAAACCACCATCCAACTGCACGCACAATCATCACCAGAAAAATAGAAATGACACTAGCATTTCTCCTTTCTCTGCAGATCCCCATAAAAGAAATCACCACAGCCGGCCCTTTCAGAGACAGAAAAACGTAAATTCCCCGCACCTCTCCGAACCTATTAATGATGTAAAAAGCATGAAAAATAACGTCTCCACCCCCATTTGTGAACGCATGAATTTCACAATTGATGAATTGAAACGATCATGGAAAATAGAGCTGTTTCCCACCAAACCGATGGACACTGCCTTCTTCATGCAGAAGCTCATCTGCTTACGAAACAACAAGCATCAAAATGGAATTACAATTCCTTAAAGACTGCAATAAAAACGGAGAGCAAAGCAAACAAATGCACATACGCTAAGTTTGTTGACAAGAACAGCGGAGGCATGCAAAACCTCATAATTAGTTACCTTAACGACAAACATTTTGTTCAAGCTACTGTAGACCACCACTAATCATCTCAAATGTGACGGGCCAAAAACATCCCATCCTGGATGAACAGGATCATTGTGTTTTGAAAATAACAATCGATCCCTCATCAGAATTATCAAATAATAACCCTCCACTACTGCTCTATCGTAAAAACGATCACTACTGTGCTTTTGTCACACAAGTGAAAAATCAGACTGTAGTTACCTCATCTTGACCAACTGCCGCTGCCCAGCTAAATAGGAAACTTTCTTACATAGCAGATGCTGGGCCAAACACCCTGGGTAACGTAGAGAAGATCGATGAATCCTCGGAACGATTCCATCGAGATAGTTACTTTGCTACCTTTAAAAACAGTCCTTATGAAAGTAAAATCATAATAAAGCATATAAATGCTGAAAGCCTGAATGGTAAATTGGATGACATCAGAGTAATGTTGGTCACTGAAGAAATTGACATTTTATGTGTTTCAGAAACATAGTTTGATTCACGAACCCAAAGTTCATTTTTTAACATTCTAAATTACATGTTATACCGCTACGATGGCGCTAAAACCAGCCGAGGTAGTGGATCTTGTATTTTTTGTGAAAGAAACGTACTCAACATTTTCACTTCTAGAGAATAAAGTTTGCGAAGGCATTGAAGTGGTTTGGTTAGAAGTGCAAATAAATACACGTAAATCCATAATCATTAGCAGCCTTTACCGGCACCCATCGTCTCCCATAAGTCTAACACTAGATTTCATTGAGGAAACCTTCAAAGAAATCCTTAAGGCAGAAAAGTCATTCTCTGCTTTCGGAGATTTTAATGTCGACTTAACGGACAAAAACAATCAGCTAAGTAAACTGTTGTATAAACTAAGCCTATCACAAATGGTCAAAGAACCGACTTGCATCACTAAAGTCTCTAAAACTCTCTTCGATCTGTCAAACACAAATAATCCTACCGCAACACTTAGTACCGTAATAACAGTAATATCACCTTCTATCTCCGATCTCCACTCTATAGAATGTAAAACTTATATTGCAAAGGAAAAACAAAAATACTGCTTACTGACTTATCGCTTGAATAGGCACTATTCAGCGGAACTATTTCAAGAAAAACTACTCAATAGGTCCGCCGAATTCCAGAATATGATGCAATCTGACGTTGTTGACATTCAAGTGTCCATCTTCAACGAGAACTTCACAGCAGCTCTCGACGAATGCGCACCTTACGTCACCATAAAGAACAGGAAAAAATTCTGCGAATGAAAATCACTGAAGCGAAACAAACTCACTTCCACCAGGAACTATTAACGGATAAAAATAACCCAAAACGAACTTATGAAATCATGACTGAGGTAGCTCATACAAAAATTTAGACCGTATGAGTAATTTTGAAAATCTCTTGGTAACAGCCACGGATTTCAACACATTCATTTCAAAAGTAGGGGCTCAAGTTTTCAGTGAGGTGTGTACCAATCCCAATGAAAAGTCAATTGGAAATTCATGTCCCACTGCACCCTCGAGGGCTGATGTTAGGTGGAGACCACGTCCTGTCGATTTAGCAGAGTTAAGAAATATCTGATTGTTGTGTAGTTTCTTTCCTACACAACTATAGGTTTATTTAGCTGTAGCTGTAAACTACAGTTTCAGTAGCTTTAGATTACTAAGGCAGGAGTATGGAAACTCTGGTAAGCACGTAAAAGTGTCCTCGGCGGCTTTCGCTTACAGACTGCCCCTCTAACATGCCGTGGCGGGAACTCAGGCAATTAAGAGGCGCGTAACAATACCCTCCAGAAGAGGCGCGCAACAATAGCCTCCGGAAGAGGTGCGTAATGATACCCTCCGGAAAAGGCACGCAACAATACCCTTCGGATTTCCTTCTCACTAAAACCCGGGCCGCATTATAACAATGCATATATTAATATACGAGTATAACAATTTCCCTCCCTTTAGATGAATAAATGACAAAAAGAAGGAAGAACTTAACAATTCATTCACACTACAGGTTTAGTTATTCTACCTGATTTCCGAGGTTCATTTTCTAAAGGTGGCCTGCCAACAGGCTGTAAGGCAGTAGACTCAGCTGCCTTACTACTGATAGATCCTAAATTACCAGAATAATGAAGTAGATGATTAGAATGTTTCTTCCAGATTACATATAATGCTGAGATTTGATCCTGAAGGATTAACTGCAACTTTGCTAACAATAATTCCTTTCAGCAACTTAGGACCATTTCTTAAATTCAGAGCAAGAACCTGATCACCGACATCAAATTGAGTTACATTCATAGACTATGTCGCCAAATATGTTGTGCAGTTTCTTTTCATAACAACAAGAGGTTTATTTAGCTAGAGCTGTAAACTACGGTTTCAGTAGCTTCAGACTACTAAGGCAGGAGTAAGGAAACACTAGAAAGCGCGTGTCAGTGTACTGAGCTGCTGTCGGTTACAGATTTCTAGTCAAAGCATGCCATGCCCGGAAGTCAGGCATGAGGCTCGTAACAATACCTTTCGGAGCTCGCAAGAGGCGCGTAACAATAGCTTCCGGAGCTCCACTCACAAAATCAGTGCCACATTATAACGACGCATATTTTAATATACAACAATTTCCCGTCCAAAGGGATTTGCAGGAACGCATTTGACAAATCAATTTTGGAGAAAAACTTTGCGTCGCCCACTTGAGAAACTACATCATCAATAACAGGTAAGACAGATTGAACGGGATTCAATTGTTTCAATTGAATTGTTAATTGTTAATTGTTAATTGTTAATTCGGGATACAATTCAATTGTTAATGGAGGCTGAAAAATCTCCACAGATTCTTACACTGCCGCCAGGCTTTAGAACATTAGCGGTAGGGGATGCCCATTGACTATCACACACTATAGAAATTGTACCAATACTTTGCAAGCGTTTCAGTTCGGTTTTGACAGTCTTTTAGTCTTACAGGAACAGGGCGTGCTTCACAAAATACAGGAACTAAATTAGGCAACACATCATGATGAACGGTAAACGGAAGACTGTGAATCAGATGACAAGTACGAATCATACTTCGAAGACAAGCTTCTCGGCAAACTTTGAGAATCAGTTTTGTTTATAGTGTCGCATTGATCAGGAATGACAACGCTTACGTTAAGTTTAGAACAAATATCTCGGCCAAGTAAGTTGATTCTATCATCTTCCACAATGAGAATCTTACGATTAAAACTAACGTCTTTATAACTAATAATTACAGAAAATTGACCAAGCAAATTTATAGAACCACCACTGTGTCCGAGCAATTTATTACACGTAGGATTTATAACAGCACGAATGGCAAGAGCATCCGTTGTCAAAAAGAAATTCAATAGGTTTCCCATTTAAATGGCATTTCAATATCGTATGCTCTTTAGTAACGGGAATTATAGTGGTGTTTGTTCTAAATAATGAGAATCATTCAAGTCATTTTTATGTGCATCAGAGTAATGATGAACAGAGTTAGCTTCACAAGAATTGTTTCCAGGATTCTGTATAGTGAATTCGTTTCTTCGCTGCAGAGACTCGCGTAAACTCTGCGAGCAGCACGTTGCCAAATCATCTCTTCCGACGTTGCCATGACAACCGCACCGTTCAGGCTGCACCATGTAAGTGCGGGCTCTGCGAAATTCTCTACGAGTAGGCTCAACCGGAGGAGAGCTGTGCTGCAGTCGTAGATTTGCAAACTTTAGAAATGTAGCCTATTTTTCACATGTGTGATATTTCAATTTCAAAGCATAGCAATTCTTTATAAGATGCTTCTGCTTAGCGCCGCGACGTATGCAAATGTAGTTCGGCTACAATTTTTCCGTCGTGAAAAACGATGAAGATGAATCCTCACGAATAATATCGTGAGCATCGGAACTTAACTGTTCGATGAGTTCTGCATGTTCAACACACTCGTTGAACGATTTTCGATCACACTTATGTAGAACTGCACTGAGAATTTGAGATGAACGTAGACCAGCAACGAAAGCATCTCTCAAGAGATGATTACGACAGCAATTATCGTAATTGCACGCAGATGCTAAGTCATTTAACGTTTTAGCATAACTTTCTATGGATTCATTAACACCTTGTTTTTTGTTTAAAAATGTAACAAACGCTCCGACAATCGATTTCTTGATTTCAAATTGCTGTTTTAACTTTTCTTCTAGTTCATCATACATAGCATCAGCGAGTAACGTATGTTTAATTCTTCGTTGTAGATCAGTAATTATGTTTACTGGCAATGCTTTGACTAAAATGCTAGCGTTCTTACCGCCATTGTTTCCCGCCTTCGGAAGAGAGTCTGCACACTGCACTTTGAATCTGTGTAAGAATTCACACACTGTTTCCACTTCACGTCAAATGAAGGACAGCTAACTGTAGAAGATTCCATTTTGGTTTCAGAGCACTTTTAAAGTTCAAATTCCCGTCGAAATCCTCGTCGCCAAATATGTTGTGTAGTTTCTTTCCTACACAACTACATGTTTATTGAGCTGTAGCTGTAAACTTCAGTTTCAGTAGCTTTAGACTACTAAGGCAGGAGTAAGGAAACTCTGATAAGCACGTATAAGTGTACTCGGCGGCTTTCGGTTACAGACTGCCCCTCTAACATGCCACGGCAGGAACTCCCGCAATTAAGAGGCGCGTAACAATGCCCTCCGGAAGAGGAACGCAACAATACCCTCCGGATTTCCTACTCACAAAAACCAGTGCCACATTATAAAAATGTATATTTTAATATATAACACTTATACTCACTAAAAAACACGAAGGCAATTGGACATGATGGTCTCAGTCTTCAATATATCAGATACAGTTTTCCAGTCACAGCACCATGGATTCGTCTGATAATTAATACATCAATAGCAACCAACACGTTTCCAAACCAATGGAAACACTCCATTATTAAACCGTTGCATAAAAGTGGTGACCTGAATACAGCATCAAACTACAGGCCCATCAGTCTTTTACCTGTCATGTCCAAAATATTGGAGAAAGTGGTGACAAATCAATTATCATTGCACCTGGACGAGTCAAATCTACTCCACCGAAATCGATACGCCTATAGAAGAAACACAAGCACTCAAGACGCTCTGCTCAATATCTCTGAAAAAATATACAGGGACATCGATCAAAAGAATGTAACACTCTTGCTGCTACTCGATCTCTCTAAAGCGTTCGATGGCGTCGAACATAATAGACTTCTACGTAAAATACTGAACTTGGGAGTAGACACGCAATGGTTTGAAAGTTAATTGTCAAATCGATCTCATGCAGTCCGCAAAGTAAACAAATTGTCCCTATTCATTCAAAACAATTTTGGTGTTCCCCAAGGATCCATTCTTGGTCCGCTACTGTTTTCTATTTTCATTAATGATATTCCTCCAATGCCTTCTAACACACTGATCGCAATGAATGCAGATGATGTTCAAATTGCAATAACAAGTTCTGTATCGGAAATACCACAGACGCGAATTAAAGCCGAAACAATACTGACTAGCCTGAAATCATGGTAAGACCAAAACGGTCTCAAATTAAATGCTAATAAAACACAATGCATCATTTTTGGATCCAAAGATGCAATTAAAAAAACTTCAGATTTTACTCTCGCAGTTGGAAATGATAAAATTAAGGCATCAGAAAAAGTTAAAAATCTCGGTATCTGGATCGATAGAAACATGTCTTTCAAATCTCACGTTGAGAATACTTGCAACAAAATTTACGGAACTTTAATGTTTTTTCATCGTATAAAGAGTGTGCTAAACAAAGATCCCGATTATTAGCCATTCAATCCCTGGTGTTATCGCGCATTGACTACTGCAGCCTAGTATGGGGGGACTTACCTCAATACCTTTAAAGGGATTTACAAAAATGCATAAACTTCCCTTAAAAACTTCCCTTAAAATGCATAAATGCCAAGGTGGTATGCAACGGTAATTTCAAAAGAAGTGATCACGTAACTCCTCTCCTAAATAAACTCGGTTGGATTCCTATTCAAGAAAGGCTCCTCATGCGGAGGGGCCAATACGTATTCTCCTCGTTGTACCTTCCTCAGAGCAATGCTGAGCTAGTGCGTTTCCATCCACCCACTGTAACCAACCAAGAGCCGAACAGAAACAACAATGTCTTAGTCAACTATCGTTCATCTCACACAGGGCAAAAGGCTCTGTCAATATCAGGCGCCTTACTGTGGAACAAACTTCCCCTGAGTATTAAAATCCCTCAAAGACCGAGAGAATTTAAAGCCAAAGTAATTCGTCATCTTACGTCTCAACGATAATTCTTCGTTACAGAACATACCGAACATGTATTGACGAATCTCATTTGCTGGCATCTCCATTGCTGAATACTCTCCCTTGCTCATTTTTTATGATTCAAGACATCACACAACAGTTTGGAATGTATGCGTAGGTATTATGATTTGATCACCTATACGCTGGGATTTGCAAACATGCTTATTTGTATATGTGTGTACGAATTTGGGTGTATGTGCGCATATGGGTGTGCATATGTGCACATACACCTGGGTGTACTGGACTAGCAACTGGTATATAAACTATGAATACCAGCCTTTCTCACTCTCAACTTCTAACACTACCCAACACATCATTTCATTCTATTATTGCAAAGCAATCCAAAGCTTAAATGTCTTGTACATGTAAAATGGGGTACCTATGTATGTTTATCAATTGCAGACATTTTGCACCTTATTTCAGAGATAGTGCGATTTTTTTTCAAATTTGAAACCCATATGGACACTCATGTTTGTGTTTCTTATTCACATCCAAAAATGCTCTCGTTAGGCTAGTGTAGTGCAATTATCATATTATCTCTTACGCTCTAGAGTATATTATAAAAACCATACCTAGGCCTCACATATTCTGGAAATATTTCTGTACTTGGGAACCGTTGTAGGACAATCGTTTTCATGTTTCTGACTCAGATAGACTGTTTTGTGCCACTGTTTCTAGTACGGAAATTTCATAATATTCAGGCCGTAATAAAAGGTATTTTCTCAGTGTTTCTCGATTAGAATGCTAGTTTATATTGACTAGTTTACGATGATATTTGCGCCCATGCTTACTTGTGTATGTGTGTACGTGTGCCCGCTATGCGTGCGTAGATGGGTGAATGTGTCACTACGTGATACTTCATTTCACTTCATTATTATAAAGCATTTATAAAAAATTTACATATATTTGTTGCGCGGTCACCCACATATGATAAATCAGACGCTTTTGACCCAATAATCTTTTCGATACAATATTTATTTAAACATCGTTTCAGTATTTCATTAGAAATTGGAAGCAGCAACACATACTGAAAAAGTTGTCACGAATTTCTTTTGCTCATTATCCCATATTTCAGAACATCGCACAGCATTTTAAAGAACGCGTATGTATTGTGATTTCCTCGATGCATAGAAATGTATTTGTGTACGTTTACGTGTTAGGTGTATGTATGTGCGTAGGTTTTATGTACACGTATATGTGTATATATTTACATGTATATATGCACATGTGTGTACTAAACCGACAACTGGCATTTTGAACTAGAAAAAATGGTCTCTTTCTGTTCACTCTCAATTTGAAACATTACCGAACTCGTCATCTCTTTATTTTTGAAAAGCATTCCCGTAAAATACTATACAATTTTTGTGATCATCCATTTATATTTAAACTAAATGCTTATCAACTAATGATCGTTATGTTAAAATGATTTAATTAGAAAGACAAAACCTATAATCCTCGTGTTCCACATGCTTATACATATTTTTTTTTCACGCTTTTCTTGAAATAACCTTTTTGAACATCGTCCGAAACAAGCGGACGATGCATATATAGCGAACATATAGTATTTCCTGGCGTCAAGAATTGCAAAGTTTTATGTCATGTATATGTAAACTGTCAAAAGTCATGAAGTTGTGTTATCTCTTATAATTATAATTACATGTATCATCACATGTAGTTTAAGCAAGATTAGGAGTACATTGCCCTCAATCATTTTTCGACTAGTGACATGGGTATTACAATACTCGTGTGTGTGTATCATTTAAGTGTGTTAACTTTAAGATATTTTAAAAACCAATGATGGTATTTTTGTACCATCTCTATTGGAAATGAACTGTTTTTCTTTTTCTTTTCTTTCTTTCTTCTGCCTATAAACGTCTATTTGTTCACAACGAAATAAAAGATGTTCTTAATGGTAACTGCACGTCTTTTGAAGATGTAACAATTTAAAAGCATCTAGTAGTAGAAACCCATCTTTATTGATCTCATCTTGCAACAGAGTTCAACAATAACAGAGTTCAACAATTCCTGTTCTAAGAATAGAATAATGTCTGACGATTTTTAGTGTAATGATTCATGCAAAGAGGATACATGTGCCAAATATATAGAAAATTGTTCCGACTTTTTTCTAATTCAGTGTATTTTTAAAATGTTGTTTCTTATATAGGAGGATACATGGCTAAAAAATTAAAAATATTCTTCGTTGCGAATCATGTATAATTGCCATTTGTCGAAATGCTGGCAATAAAGATTCCTTAAAGTTCATTGATCTTAAAGAGAAAGTGCACTTGACCTGTCCATCAAATGATGTAACTGACACATGTTTAATTGTTGAAAAGAAATGTCAGCAAGACTTGCTATGTGTATGAATCCTAATACAACTTTAAAAAATGCTTAATTTTTGCAATTCGTATTTGTATTGAAAAGAAACTGTTCACTTCACTTGACAACCACTGTTTCGAAGTTGATCCTCTACATGATCATGTTTATTTATTAATAGAATGTGTTGTCTCTCAACATATTACTTTAAGATGTTATCAATCTACAAAACTACAGTGGAGGTGGTGGTACACCTCCACTGCAACAGCACCTCCACATTTGGCGCCACCAAATGTCGGGTGGGGGGGGGAGGCGCACCCACGTCAAAGTTGCTCCACTCTGTGTGCGTGTATTGCAGCATCCGTGTGCATATAGGGTGCGTCATGTGCACTGGTCCAGAGTTGACGTCATTGCCACCAGTTGTTGTATCTTCTAACTAGAATGAGTTACCAGATGTCGCAATGCAGTTAGGTAATGCACTTTCTTACAAAAAATTCCCAGTCGTGATTTAGAAATGGCAATGTAGAGTGCGAGCTTATGTGCAATATGGAAAGTGCTGAATTACCCGATGGCTTTAAATTCCTGCCTTTACCGGAGAACGGTCAAAATCAAGAAAAATGTAATGTGCATTAAAATTGCTATTAAACGCCGCACCGAGTTTCATGACTGCTTAAATGAATATGATTTACTTAACATAAAATTTATGATTTACTTGAATTTTCAGCCTGAAGATGATAGTTTCTCACTGAAACGTTGCATTTTATGGATTGACCGATGTATAGAATTTTAACGATTGACATTTTGCTGTAAGAAATGTTTAATGAATTCATTTTAATTTAAACACCGGGAGAACTAAAAATATTTCGAAAAGTTGAGATGTTGAAAAAACGATCGTAACTAAATTCATAATAAATAATGAACGCATGTATCACATAAACAAATAAATATAACTACATGCAATTGTCTTTCATGTTTAATGCATTTTTCATTACTTATGTAAGAAGTTTTGAAAATGACATTAAATATCGTCCAATATATCATAGTTGACACGTTAAGACAAAAAATAACTAACTTGGTAGCATTAAATAGTGCGAACACGAGCATTAATATTCATTTAAAATCTATCTCATCGCCGGAGCAGCGGGAATAAAATCTGTATTGATGAAGCATCATACTTGTATGTCATATATGACAGGGGATGGGGGACTATTTCCTGAGGGAAACTAAAAAGGTGAACCTTTTGTGATGAAATTTGTAACATTCATTCATAACTTCATGTGTTAGCGTCAAGTTTTCTTTATCGCATCTTCAATGAAAGTATTGAGGTTCCTTTACTTTGCACTTTGCGACCAAAATAGTACGATATTAAACGAGAGGGAAGTAACTAATAAATATACTGATATGAACACAATATGGTTTTGCACTAAAGTTTTAAAAGTAAATTAATCGAATTCATTTGGCGTTAATATACATAAAAGGCATCTTACAGAATGCTTCTGCACTTGAATACTTTAATTTAATTCATATTACAAAGAACCTGTTTGAATACTGATATTCCCTTGATATTAAAAAGAATGTGTTAATTGTTCGAATGAACTACATATTTACGAGTATAATATAAACTAAAAAGATTTGCACAGTAAATAATACATCGAGACAAACGAACGATACATTAGGACACGTTAGAATCGCAGTAACTGTGCTCTTATTTGGTCTAACTCATTTAATATGTGTCGTTTAAGACGGGTGAGACGTTTAAGTGTACAATGAAGCATAGAGTATTTTAATCCATTATTAAATGATACTCCTATGGTTAAGCTATACCATCATACATGTTTGTACTACAACTGCGTCACGCAGTGACGTGTGGCAGCTGTTGAAGTGGGCGTGGTTCTTGGTGACGGTGACTAGCCATGCACGTACACAGACTCGCACACGCACACAGAGTGGAGCAACTTTAACATGGGTGCGGGCGGGGCGCACAGACTCCAATATCGCAAGATTTCTACCCCGCCCACCCCTCTCCCTCCACTTCCGAGCAGCTACAAAAATGTTAGGTTAAGGTAATTTAGGTTAGGTCAAGTTAACTCAAGTTAGGTTAAGTAGGTTAGGTTAAGTTAGGTCAGGTTGGGTTAGGTTAGGCCAAGTTCAGTTAGTTTAAGGTTGAGTTAAAAAGTTTAAAAATGCCTGTTCTTGAGTGCCGAGATGGAGGGTCGAATGGCCAAACACCAGCGGTCGTTGTCATAACTTATTATTATGATTTAATGCAGGTTTACTTTGGGATTCCGCTGTACTGTCCACTTACTAAGTACTTGCAGTGTTTATAATGCAGTGATTAATAATAACTGTATAACGAACAGATAGGGTAATAAACCTCAGTAGTACTACATAGTTAAATAATTGGCGCGAATGGCAACTTGATGTAGCTACTCGAAGGTGGAGAGAGAGGGGTGGGCGGTGTAGAAATCCTGCGAGACTGGAGTCTATGCGGGCGGAGCTTGGGACGGCAGAAGTGGCTACACTAGCTTGACTGGCAAAAGATAGCGATGCCGGTTCCATGCATCCAACTTCCTTGGTGTAGGGTGCGTCTTGTGCACTGGCCAGAGTGGATTTCATTGCCAGAAGTTGTTGTATCGCCTAACTATGAGTTTCCCGATGTCGCAATGCAGTTGGTTATGCACTTGCAAAATAGTAAAAAGGAAAAGGAATTTATCACTCGATAAATGTACAAATGTGCTAAATGCTAATATTCATTATTTCATAGCCAGCAATATTGCTTTCAAAAAAGTTTTCTTTCATTTGTTTCTTAGATGCATTTGATTAGAAATTTACTCATTAATAAAGCAATCATAAGATTTTTTACTGCAAAAAGACAATCGTTAAAATTCTATACCTCTATCAATCTATAAAATGCAACGTTTCGATGAAACTATCATCATCCTCGGGCTGAAAAATAAAGTAAATCATATTTTTATACGGTCACATTGATAGAAAATAACAATCAATTGTTCAAGTAAAAGCAGACCCAGTAAAACACAAAATCATATTTTAAGACGACTATATAGGAGCAATATTTTGTACTGCAGGAATAACAATCACCAGCAGACTAGCTTTTTCAGCCTGAAGATGATAGTTTCATTGAAAGTTGCCTTTTGTAGATTGGCAGAGGCATAGAATTCTAACGATTGACATTTTGCGGTAAAAAATGTTGAGAGAATTTATTTTATTTGAACACCCGAAGAACTGAAAATACTTCATAGAATTGAGAAGTCGAAAAAGCAATCGTACCTAAACTTAAAATACATAATGAAAGCAAGTATCACATATACAAATAAATATTAGTACATGCAATTGACATCTCATTTATAATATATTTATCATTGCTTATATAATAAGTTTTGAATATGATATTGAATATCGTCCAATATGTTACAGTTGCCACGTAAACTATCTCATTATCGCCAGGGCAACCGGAAAATTAGGCATTGATGAAGCATCACATTTGTATGCCATACATGACAGGAGAAGAGAGGTGAACAGAGGCTGTGCACTATTTCCTGAGGGAAAGTAAAAAGGTGCAACATTTGTGATGAAATTCATAACATTCTTACTTTGTGTGTTAGCGTGAGGCTTTCTTTTTCACTAATGAGATCATAGAGGCTCATTTATTCTCTACTTTACGACCAAAATATTATGATTTTAAACGAGAGGGAAGTGACAATTAAATATACAAATATGAGCACGTAAAGTTTCTCACTAAAATTTTATAAGCAAATTAATTGACTTCATTTGGCGTAAATATGCATAAAAGGCGTCTTAAGGCCATTTTACATTGACGGTGTCTTCGCGCTCCACACCGTCGCTCCATCCCGCCAGTCAAATAAGCTCCGCCCACAGCAATGCAAAATGACCCTTATTGCCACGGTCTCGGTAAGGAGCGGCAACATTCTGCATGCTAAATATTGGCGGTGTGCACTGCCAGTCAACAGCGTTCAGTTGCTCTTGAGACCATAGAGAGCATGTGTAGTCATGGCTTACATATTATGTAGCAAGGAAGAAATGAAACCTCCCATTGAAAAATGTGATGAATTTCCAAGTTTATGGAACGTTAAGCTCGCAGAGTATAAAAACAGTGTCCAGAGAAGATGCTTTTAAAAGTCTAGCATCTCACTTCCCAAATTATGATATTGCAATGGTTAAAATGAAAATTCAAACACTGAGAGGCCAAGATAGGAGACAGCTCTCACTATTCAAAAAATCAAAGAAATATACATTGCGTGTGTAAACGTGAAATTAATTACAGTGTAATTAAATTGCACAATGTACACTGCTCTCCAGAAAAGTACTTCAAATACACGGAAAACATTCGGCAGGTGTCAGTAGAAGATAATTCAAAATAAAGGAAAAAGTAAAAAAGCACACCTACAAATTAGTAATAAGTATTTATTTTTTCTTTCCATTTACAGTGTTTTTTGAAGGTAATTGGGTTATATTAAAGTTTTTTAGAATATTAGATTATTTCTTCTGTAAATTATTCTGTAAATATTCTGCAGATTGTTCTGCCAAGTATTCTGTCAGTATTGCAAGAGCAATACTGACGATTGCTGTCTCTGGGGAAGGAGCGTCGTGTTGAGCGGCAATGTAAAAGCAAGTCGGTGTGCACTGACGCTCAATCCTCTCGTGGGAGGAGCTCTAGCAAGTTCACCGTCGCTCCACACCGACGCTCCACACCGCAGGTGTAAAATGAGCTTTACAGAACGCTTCAGCACTTGAATACTTTAATTCAATTCATATTATGAAGACCCTGCTAACATACTTTTATTCAATTGATATTATAAAGAATCTGTTAATTGCTCGAACTAACTACCTATTTATAATGTAGACTGAAGAGATTTGCATTTCTTAAGGCCCTATTACACGAGCGCTCTTCACCGGCACCGATCCTTATGAGTGTCGCTTAGCCCCGCCTACTGCAGCTAAGCTCCACCCACTGCAAGCCAAAATGACCCTAATTTCGTGGGAGCACCGATCCTTATGACCGTCACCGGCATATCAAGCAAGTTAGATATTTTCCCTCATGAGCGTCAGTGATAATGAATGGTGACGGTGAAGAGCGCGCGTGTATAAGCTCATCAGCGATAATTCAGACGCTGTGAAGGGAGATTGTGACAATGCCGCACTCCCTGTGGTCACGTGAGGTTTCTATCTTGATTAATAATTACAAGCAGTATCCATGCTTATGGAAATCAAAGCTGGATTCAAATAAAAATAGATTGGTAAAAGAAGACGTCTACCAACAGATAGGGAAACAACTGCCTAACTTATCGATTATCAATATTAAAAGAAAAAATACAGACATTGAGGGCACAATATGAGAAAGAAGCTTCTGCAATAATACAATTTGCAAAATCCGGTACAGGAACTAAGGGAAATTATGCACACAAGATTTTGTGTTTTGACATGCTGACATTTTTAAAGAATATTTGCGACACAGTTTAGCACATGATCACGTACAGAGTTGGGCAGTATTTAAATACACTATTTAAATCCAATATTTGAGTACTTATGAGGATTTAAAAAAATTTTCTAAATACTTCGGCCATTGTGTAATTAAATGCAGTATTTAAATTCTTTTTCGATGCAATTCATTACAGAGTATTGAAATTATTTTAAAATAGTTAAGTGTTTGTTTCATCATTTAATTAAATAAAATCAGAGCAAAATCCGCAGAAAAAAAACATGTTAATCAGTCAAAATGATAATATATCTTACAAGAATCATGAACAGAACCGAACTTGTAACAACGTGTATTGAAAGTAACTACGTGCATTGAAAGTAACAACGTGTATCGAAAGTAACAACGTGTATTGACAGGCACCCTTTATATATGATAAAGTAATATATTTTACAATATATATGACAAGTATTTGGTATGTATTTAAATACGTTTCCGAGTTTTTAGTATTGGTATACTTTCAATACTTTTTTGGCAAGTATTTAGTATGTAAATAAATTTGAAATGATGTATGCCCGTCTCTGATCACATATCAGCCGCTGTGATTGAACCCTTCCGTGTATTAGCTCAGCAGTGACCGTTCACGCTCACTGCTTGCTGTGGGCGGGGCTTAATGCCGCTCGTGATGATCGGTGACGGTGAAAAAAGCGTGCGTGTAATAGGGCCTTAACAATACGTCGCGACATACGAACAACACATTATGACATGCGGTAGAATCGCAGTAACTGTGCTGTTATGTTATTTGGTCTAACGCATTACATAATGTGTCGTTTAAGACGGCTGTGACTTTTAAGTGTAAAATGAAACATAGAGTATTTTATTCCATTATCAAATGATACTTCTAGGGCAAAGCTATACCATAATAAATGTTTGCACTACAATTATGTCACACAGCGACGTGTGGCAGCTGTTGAATTGGGCGTGGTTTTTGGTGACGGTGACTAACCGTGCACGTACACAGACTCGCACATTGAGAGGAGCAACTTTGACGTGAGTGGCTGGGTGCAGCTTGGCAGTAGTTCACTATGCGTTGTTGATAAAGGTTCGCGTATCCAAAGCAAGCTTATTCATTGGCTTCGCGGCCTAAAAGAGGAATAAACTCCGGAATTAGATAGTGGGTAGATGAATGGCTCACTAAACATCAAAAAATGGGAGTTATAACCGGATTTGCAGGAAGTTGAGGCTAAATGACCAGATTTAGTTCACTAAATATGTGCGCATTCCTTTTTCTTGTTTCAGCATTTGTAAAATTTAATTACACCAAATCTAACAAATACTGCAACTACTACGAATGTATTGATGTAGTTCATAATAACTACAAGTGCAGGTTATAATTTCCGCTCGCTTTATGCATTTTTGCAAGTACCAGCATGAGCTGAACTTACGAGCTGTACCAGCATTTACAGCTCGTAAATAAAAAATTTTCTTGAACTATATTCGTTCATTTCTCAGCAACACAATGATTAGGATATAGAAAAAAAATGTGAAATCTTGCGCACATTTATTAGAATTGTATGATAGAATGCACGCGTAAACCTGGCATCCGTTTGCAAATATAAAATATAATAAACTTCTCTAATTACTGCGTCATAATATCTAATATCGTAAGTGAATGTGACAGCGTTACGGGGAAACTAATAAGAGTTTAGATTAATTTCACGAAACATTTGCATCCTGAAATTAAATATTAAGGAAAATTCATGTGAAAAGTTTTTTTTTATTTTGAAAATGCCGGATAAATTGTTGAAATCGTACTTACCGCTGAATACTGAATTTTTGCATTCTAATAAACAAAAATAATTTACATTTGCAGTGTTTTTGAGAGAATATTAAATAAGATTGGAAATCCTTTGTTAGCGGCGCTGACACTGCAACAGGACGAATGCGTTGATATGCTTGCAACAAAATAAACTATTGTTTCCCGCATCATTATGAACACCGGAAAAATACGCACCTTTGAATCAAGTGCTATCCCCTGATAGATGCTATCCATATCGATCAGGTGCTACCCCCTGCAAAATAATAGATTTTTTGGAAGAAAATGTTCTAAATTTTTTCCTAAACGGGCTTCGAAGCGTATTAATTTTTTTCTTCACGCCATTTTCATATAAACTAATATTGTGTTGCTTCATTAACATATTTGAGCGACTTGCTTCTTATATCTCGGCTCTTGTATTCGTAGCTTTGCACTTTTCACAAAGCAGGCTGCTCACGAAAATAGCTAATTTATGATTGAGACCAGGCGGAGACCATTTCATACGGAAGAGCGATTGTAGCCACCCTCACTAGACGCCGGGTGGGCAGAAACTGACGCGCAAATAGAAGCAAAACAGCAGTCAAATCCGTCAGTCAAGGTGTGCCGAGTAGAGAGCAAATTTGCATGCCCAAATATGGTGTAGCGGAGCTGTGTCAGTTTGGCTGACGGAAAAACTGATCGTGTGAAAGCCCCTTTAGTGGGGTCGAAACCACGGTATACCGTGGTCGAAACCATCAAGACTAGCGCTAACATAGACGCGCACGTAATATCTTACTTAAAGTTTTTAAGTTTCTTAAGTCCTTTTAACTCGAAAACTAAGGAGTTTTGGGCAGTTTATCATTCGTCAAAGTTGATTAATATAAAGTTTTCTATCTAAGGTTGGAATTCATCGGCCCGAAAAAAACACCCTATAATTATATTTTTTGTGATATTAAGAGAAGCATTTTGAGTACTGATGTTCCTTCTTCATCTATATTGATTACAATGAAATAGGAGTGATTCATCTATATAAAGCGAAGGCTGGTGAATAATTACTTTTCTAATATTTAGGATATAACAGGTAGGCAACTACTTGGCCCGTAATTTGATGTTTTATTTTTATCACTAGCTTTGTGCAACGGCTTAACAATAGTGTCCACTGAGAAGGCTAATTTGTTTGTGGCTATAGATGTATTTATTGCCAGCAAATCGAATGCGCTGCAACGGGGAAGTTGTCTTATATGTACACATTGAAGGATTCATCCCCATTTTCACGAGGGCACTGAAGTAGCCATGTTTCTGATGAGTGCTTAGCGGAGTAAAATTCATCTCAGCATTTGATGTAGGGGTAATTGTGGTTTTCCAAATCCCATTTGCATTTTCATCGATTTTTTTTTAATTAGAATTCTCACCACATTAGAAAACATTTGGGGTTTGAGGTTCTTTAACAGCATAAAAAAAATTGAAGTCGTTCTCATCGATGTATTTATTTATAGGTAGTTCTAGGATACCACTGTTCTTGTCAACGAATTTTGCACATTGGTCTTTATTTTCAGTGCTCTCCATCTTGATTGCTTTTTTAGAGACAGTTCCATCATGGAAATTTTTTGTAATGCCAGCTGAGTTGTCACCGCGTGGAGTGTCCGTCAGCTAAAGCGGGAATAGGCTCTATCCTGAGCGATCGTTTCAAGTCGCTCGATGCATCTGCAACGCTGAACAAGCAGAAAAGGATACTGATGGAAAACAACCACGATATTGCATAATAGAGTATACTTGTTTGCCATAATATTAGATTATCGACCGGTCTTGTTGTCATCTCTGTGTCTCTTGACGCAAGTAGTGGAGCAGAACTGATTGTCACTGTACTCGAAAGGCACAAGGCCAGAGATGTCGGCGGCGCACTGGAAGCACCTCAGCAACACAGGCTTGGAGTTGTCAGACTCGTGGGTGGCCAGCAGTCGTCGCTCAGCAGCCAGGGCTCGCTGTTCACAAAATATTATACTTGAGAAACCATAGAATTTGAGTAAAAGAGCAAATTTTGAGAATCAAGAATGTAAGAGCTCAGAGAAAGAGAGAGGTTATTGTCCTTCCGCACTTGGTACACTAAGACAGATACCCAGAGAGAACTCAATTGGCAGAGAACAAATAAGCGCTGAGTACAGTACACATTTCACTGAATTACGAACGTCTGCAATCTTGAACAGAAAACCAGTGTACTCAAACTACAGTATTCGATAATTTGTAGGTGTTTAATGCGACCTGAAAATGCTGTCATTCAGGACCATCAAATCCAAATAATGTAGCTTCAAACATGACCCTTCGCTCAACAAGACGCGCTACTCTCATTATATATTGAACTACAAAGCCAACTAACTCAGCAAGAAATTATTGCGGACACAAGCACAGCAGACATCGTTGCACAACCTGACTGATTCATTCATAGGGCAATGGCCCAAGTCCTCTACGCTTACAATGGAAAATATACCTCACTTGAGGTTAAAGTTTCATCATCTCAACTAAAAATTTTCGGTGCAGAAAAAGTATTGAAACATCAGCGGTGAACAGTTAAACTTGAATTCCACATCTTAATGCGAGTTAAACAATAATTCACTGGTTTACAAAGATATTGAGGCAAGCACAAAAATACCTGTTTTTACCTCAAATGGGGGTGCTGAATTCAAATATGAAATCCGTTATTACTTGTCACCTTTTTTTTTAGAAATGCATAGTGTGCATTTTGAGCATATACGGTACATAAAGGTGTATATGCATTCAGGGTTAATTCTAATATTGTGAGACTCGTGGCTTATTTTTTAGTTATTGTGCACTATATGTAAGTGATAGCATTACATTATATACATAATTATATATCAAGAAGGATTTTCACAGTTAGGACAGCAGGTCTTAACTCTCAATCCACACCATGGTTGATACCGTGATCCACACTCAGTAATAATAATAATAATAATAATAATAATAATAATAATAATAATAATAATAATAATAGTAGTAATAATGAGAGGTGTTGATACAATCAACATTAAAGCACGGATGCGGGTTCTTTACTGCTCCCCTCTACGCATGTCGTCTGCGACCATAAGATCAATTAAACAATTTATCATTAAAGGTAAGTCAATTGCAAAAACAAAGTTACTGAGACATTTAAATTAGGTCGTAAGCAGCGTTTCGCTACGTTTCGTTGCGTTTCGTTGAGTTTCGTTGCGTTTCGTTGCGTTTCGTTGAGTTTCGTTGAGTTTCGTTGCGTTTCGTTGCGTTTCGTTGCGTTTCGTTGCGTTTTGTTGAGTTTCGTTGCGTTTCGTTTCGTTGCGTTAACCGTTAGCTCGGGTCCTCACATTTGCCCCCTGGGAGCGCTAGTTCCCATACATACAATAGTTGTATCCCCCCCACACACTCAGTAGTGCATTGGCAGTCATTGGAAGAGGTTGCCTTGCAGGAGGCGCAGGAGGTTGGTGTCCCTGAACTATCGTGTTACACATCTTTTGGGTAGCTAAATAACAGTCTTAGATATTCCAATGCACATTTTATTGCCTTGTATATGATTTAGTTTTACTTTGTTACATTTTCTGATTCTCCAATGGCTTCAAGCACGTCAAAACATCGAGGATGCCTCAACAAGGCCAATTCTTTCTGCTACGTGTGTGGGGACTTCACAACAGTTGCACAGCGTCGAACCATCACTTCCCGCCTCAGAACCGCCTACTTTCACTATTTTGACTTTCAAATTGGTGATCAGGACAAGTCTTGGGCTCTACACATCAGTTGTTAACCCTGCTACAATGGACTAACTGTATGGTTTAATGGCAAGAAGCGGCTTTCAACTTTGCAATCCCGATGGTTTGGAGAGAGCTCCGAAGACACGCAGATGATTGTTGTTTTGGTTTAAATAATATAACTGGTTTCAATGCATCTTCTAGGAAAAAAATAAAATATCCCAACCTTTCATCTGGTATGAGACCCGTTTCCCATTCAGATGATCTTCCTGTACCCACACCTCCTCATCAGATGAAGAAATGCCTTCCAGGGAGGATTCTGCTGAGTCAATATCTTTGGAAGATATTGAGTCTACATATTCAGGAACAAGTGGCAACAAGCCACACTCGAGCACACAAGAAGACCTGAATGATCTTGCTCGTGATTTGTATGTCAAAACAGCAGTCAGAGCTCTTGGCTTCTCGGCTTAAACAGTGGAACCTAGTCCAGGAAGATGTAAGGATCACCAGTTTCAGGAATCGGAACAAAGACCTTGCTTCCTTTTTCGACATGGAAAACACGTTGTGCTACTGCACAAACATACCTGGCTTGCTCGCGTCCCTTGGTTTGCCACATTATCCTTCAGACTGGCGTCTTTTCATAGACTCTTCCAAGCGAAGTCTCAAGCTCAAGGCTGTGCTTCTGCAGAACGGGAATAAATGTCCCAGCATTCTCGTTGCACACTCTGTACATCTAAAGGAGTCCTTTGACAATATGGAGCTTCTTTTTGAAACTATGAAGTACAGCGAGTACCAATGGAGTCTGTGTGGGGACCTCAAGGTCATTGGTCTTCTTATGGGTATGCAAGCGGGCTTCACAAAGTACTGTTGTTTTCTCTATCTCTGGGATAGTCGAGCTGTATCTCAGCATTACAAGCAGAAAGATTAGGGGTCTAGAAGCATTTTTGTTCCTGGCGAACACAGCGTCAAGGAAAATCTTCCGGTGGACATGAAAAGGTGCTTCTTCCTCCTCTTCACATCAAGCTTGTTTTGATGAAGAATTTCGTGAAGGCGTTGGACAAAATTGGTGCTGCCTTCCGACACTTGTCTACTGTGTTCCCAGGTCTTAGTGCTGCAAGGCTCAAAGAAGGCATCTTTGTTGGACCTCAGATCCGAGAAGTGCTGAAGGATACTGATTTTGAGGAGGTTCTTAACTTGAAGGAACTGAGAGCATAGGAAGCATTCAAGTCAGGCAGTGGTGGCTTCCTTGGTAACAAGCGTACCAGATTACCAAGCCTATATTGAAAAGTTGCTAAAGTTTTACAAAGACATGGGGTGCCGAATGTCACTCGATTCATTTTCTCCCTTTACGCTAAACCTTGGAGCAGTGAATGATGAGCATGGAGAAAGATTCCACTAAGACATTACGAAGATGGAGAGCAACTATCAAGGCAAATGGAACCCCGGCATGATGGGAGACTTCTGCTGGATGCTCTTGCGTGACATCCCGAAGGCAAAATACACCAGATCTTCTAAGAAAACACACTTTTGACTGTCTGTGGTACTATGAATTGTGTAATTATGTCATCCAAGTATATTGGTTCAATCAATGTTCTTTATCTATTCTGTTTCATCTGTTATAAACTGCTGTAACTCTTGAAATGTTCACAAATATTCTCTGTTTATACTAAAATGAGACTATTTAAAAGCCAGAAAACTAGAGGTGATAGATCAAAACTATTTATAAATTTGAATTCAGCACACCTAAATTAGCAAAAAAAACCCTATCCCAATTCTGGCCTCAGACCAAAATTTTTTTTTGTAAACCAGTGTAATTAAAGGTTCCAAAGCAGCAAAAAATAATTGGCAACGTTTTTGACCAAAGTTGTCATTACTGGCGACTAGGCTTAGTCTCGAATATTTCTCAATGTGTGTTTTTAGAAAAAAAAACATCACTGATATATTATTCAAAAATGGCAGTTACCAGAATTCAGTAAGGAGGCTTCAAGAACAAATCTAAAACCAATATCTGCTGTTACCTCTGAAGATAGAAAAAAAAGGAGTTGCGTTAGAGTTTTTCATGCATTTAGCGACAAGAACGAAAAAGATCACGTATCCATAAGGACTTCAAGTAAAGGAATTAACCTCATCCAAAGATATCTCACAATTTGTGGGAGAGATGACTGACAAACACTATAATCACCTGAAAATTCAAGTTATTTAACTGTTCAGTTTAAATATTGGACCTGTGCCCTAATTGAGCAAGAACTATTTAATAATTCTAAGAAAAAAAAATTAAACATGTTCATTGACATTGGTTCATTCAACCACTTCAATATTGCAGGAAATAGTGCTCTACAGATGGAGAGCTTGTAAAGATTATTAGCATAAGATATCAAAGATTAATTTAGATTATGATTTAGTTCAAGCCTTCTTAACCACAATAAAAATGTTCCAAAAGGAGAAAGAAGGAAAGCACTATTCAGTATTGAATTAAAGAAATGGAGAATCTATGGACGTGGTGTCCCCACACCCTAAGCATAGAAACAGCAAGATCGAAGGAAGTTTTAAGAAGTTTGAGAGATCAAAGTCAAGAACTTGATAAGTGCTGGGAAAAATTACAGCAGCGACCCGAAAAAGGATGGTCCGTAAAAAAAATTGTATTTCATCGAAAGTCTTCTCCAACCCTCGGCTCGGGACCTCACATTTTTACCTCTGAAAGCGTTAGTTTCCATAGATACAATAAGTTCTATCCTCCTTAGAACTGCATGAGTTATAAAATAAATAATGGATGCCTAGAAATTGAAAGACCTTTTCTCTGTCACTAAGGTTAAGGTATCGTTCTCGCTCCCGTTGCTCTTCCAACAGCCTCTGTTTCTTCAACTTGTTTTCTTTCTGGCGAGCTTTTTGTGCTATTCTCTTGGCTTCCTTCTCTTGATTTCTGCGCTTCTCCTCCTCAGGTGATACCGGCGGTGGAATAGAACTCTGCAAAGAATTAGGGTATGTCACAATGCGCATAATTTTAACAAGTGTTCGCGAATAAAAAATTACGTCCCTTCATTCGAGAGTCAATGAAAATGACATAAATCAAATTCTTTCTTGCGATTTTTAACAGCGTGATCTCGATCTTAGGCCATAATCGCACATAGGCATAGGCACATAGCGTAAAACTGCTCCGTCCAATTATCATAAATAAAAATATTCTCCATCAAGAACCAAACAGAATATATTTGGTAATATTCTTAAGCAAACATTTTCAGCCGACCGCTCGTAACTAAACTTGTTTTGCATGGTTGGAAGCAGGCAAATGCCACACCACTATTCAGTAATGGAAACATTTACGAAACCAATAAATGAAAATCGCTCCATGACTCAGACATCGGTCATCATTAAAAAAGTGAATCCACCATAACATAGAAAACGGGTAACCATCACAGTGACTTGAAAGGCGTTCAGACCGAAATGATGAGTTATTTCGATGACTGCAAAACTTCGGTTCGATGAAAAAAAGACTTTCTGATCGTCTCCGTATACAAGATTTCATCCAGCAGTTCTAGAGGAAATGATGGGCGGCGCAAGTAGGCCAAGGCTCATCATTCAGTTGGGATTAACTTATTTAGTTGGAACTAACTCATTTAGTTGGAACTAACTCATTTAGTTGGAACTAACTCATTTAGTTGGAACTAACTCATTTAGTTGGAACTAACTCATTTAGTTGGAACTAACTCATTTAGTTGGGACTAACTCATTTAGTTGGGACTAACTCATTTAGCTGGGACTAACTCATTTAGTTGGGACTAACTCATTTAGTTGGGACTAACTCATTTAGTTGGGAGTGACTAAAAACCTTTATCCTTCTTATTAGAGGCGTTAGAACCAATGTCGTAATTTCAAATGTCGTTCCTGAAAAGATGAAGATTCGTTTCTCTTTAACTGATGTGGTTCTTGGAAATATACCCAGAAAGACATGTTATACTACTTCATATATTAGAGCAAAGTCTCAAGATCAATTTGGATTGACAACTGAAGTTGCCGAGTTCAAAATGGTAACTTCAGGAAAACCATGTTTCTAAAGAAAATTCAGCAACCCAGTAGTCAAAGAGGCCAAGAAGTAAACATCTGAAATTGATATCATTTCAGAGCAGTAGCAGATAACTCCAAAATTCCATGGTTGAAACCTATTAACTACAGCACAATGGGCTAAATAAATGGAACACGAACCGCACTACTTATAAAAAAAAACACTGATACACAAAATAAAGAAGGCATTTGAGTCTTTAACTGAAAACACATAGACTGTGAGTACAACAATTTCCAGGAACTAAATCGAGTGCGTGGTGGATACTCAAGCTAGTTTTACAAGAGGTATTTCTGTTGGAACTGTGCTTTTAATCTTATTAATAGCTCTACCATAAATACTCAAATTAAATCTAGAAGAGAGAGACACTTATCCTGAATGCTCAATGCATTTGTTTCTTCACGAACCAAATTTTAATTTAAAATAATTATAATGAGTGTTCGATTCACACCATTCACATTTTAAGGCCCACGCTTGAAAAACTTGCCCAGAAAATTCCAACTTTCCCATCCACACACAATGCATCAATTGACACCCAAAACATTGCTAGACAACCTCATACATAGTTTAATAAATCATAAAATATAAGATGCTAAACCACTGACCCGAACAAAGCGTGGCTGGCTACCCAGCACACATTTTCAGTGCAAGAGACACAAACCTTTGCGTAGTTATGTGCGTTGGGGTGAGTAGCTCTGTAGCGGCGGTAGACCATCTTTGTGGCGTTGGTAGTGCAGTAGGAGTACGGGGGGCGGTGTCTCTTGTCCTGCACTGATGGGTCACACCCGCCCTCCTCTAACAGCCACCTCAGTAAAAGATATCCCCGAAATAATCATCAGAACCGTATTCACGCGCAAAAATTTGCGTGTATATGCCAGTTCAAGATTCAGATGCACTTTGGTGCACTGTAAATGACAAATGATTTTAAAGTACTGTCATGAACACGATTAGAGTAGTAATTAATTTAAAAGAATTCTCACTTGACGAGATCATGTCTGTTGTTCTCCGTGGCAACGTGGAGAGCAGTTTTACAGGCATCCGTCATGGTGAGGGTGAGCACAGAGAAGCGGTCCCTGTAGCGTTCCACACAGGACACCACCGCCGCGCTGAAGTCTGAACCTCAACACCAAAATGCGTCAACTCTTACAAGCATTCGAAATATTCTCTCCTATCTTAATAATCAGCTAAATTTTTGTTGAAGAATTTACATCACTCAATCTGAAATTTTATTAGAATTACACTACCAGAATATTTTGATTTTATGCTTTCTTCCACAGATGGTGACTTCAGAAATCATTGCCACTGAGTTTAATGAAAATTTCATATGCAAATTTTCCAACAACTCAAAAACCTTTCATGACTGAAATGCAAGAACATGAATAAAAATTCTAATAATAGAAGACCATCAAGCCGCAACGGAAACCGTCAGACGGCTACATTTTCATTTCTACACAAAATCTTTCAAGAATGACAGGAACGACAGATTGGGAAGGCAGATAATAGAGAAGTCAAAGTAAGATCTCACGTATAGAGAACTACTCAAAAAGGGAGCTCTCGGAAGAGAGTATCAAGAGAAAACTTCAGAAGAATATAAGAGAAGTCCATAATATGGAAGTGACCAAAGAAATGTGAAACTGCCCGAAGGAAAAAAAATCGTTTTAAGGCAGAGAGATTTCGAAAATTTAGAGCACTTGTTCATTTGGATGGTAAAAAAGCAGTTTGAAAACGGTTGAGGCCACGGGTAGGTGTGCTTGCGTGTAAAATCACGTAAGATAAGGAGCGGATGTTGGCGAAAGCTGGAAAAATAAGAAACCCCTCACAGTTAAATGGTTGCTCTTCAAGCTAAATACTCGTTGTCAGGGATGTGATTGTGGCAGAAAAGTTGTTGAAATCATGTACATAAATTTGTAGTTCACTGATAGCGACTAGTCGGGATCGCTTTGGTGTGACTGTCACGTTCTAAGGAAAAGTATGCACCAAAGGAAACTATTACGCAAGAGTAATTAGTCGCAAGGGTAGTATGAGAAGTACACTGTTGTACTGACATCAATGAACAAAAAGTGCAACGAAAGGAGGAGCCAAAGTAGTAGCTTCAGGTAAAGGATAATAAATTTAGCTTACTTGCTAACAAATGAACAAAAACTTAGAGTTTTCACACGAGAAGGAAAACATCTTTAGTGCCCGGGTAAATCCTAAAAACACGTTAGGCTAATTACTACACAGGAAATAATGAATTTGCATAGGGTGGTACATCACCGAATGATGGAATAAGTTTTTGTATGCACAAGTACGTCACAATAAGAAATGAGATGAACGGTCAGTGTCAAGATGTCTGACGTTCCGTGAAAGCGGCATTGCCTCTCTTGGATTGCCACTAAACCAAACAAGTCAAATAAGTGACTACGTATAACCAAGACCGTTAATCCATTGCAGCCTACAAGAATTCACCCTTAATTTCGATTAGATTATTTATATAGATTGTATGTTAGTTTAAGCCTCCCTAACCAATAAAAAAATAGAGTTTCGAAGAGAGGAAGGAGGAAGGCACCATGCAGTACGGAGATGAGGGAACGCAGAATCTATGCAGAGGGGGCATAGAAACAGCAAGTTGAGAAAGACGTTCATGAAACAAGATAAAAGTTGAAGAAGGAAGTAGTTGGTGGTGAAAAACAGGACAGCAGTGAACTGAAAAAATGTGGTCCTTAACATAACAGAAAAACATTTATTCGTAATTTCAACAAAAGAAGGCCTACCTTACTCTCAGCTCGGGCCCTCACACATTTTCCCCTTGGGAGTGATAATTCCCCTTGATACAATAGTTCTCTCCCCCTGAGGGGTCATAAATTTCGATTAACGACGCGCGTTCTAATATCCTAACCAGAACAGGTAACTTGTTTTTTCACTATTCTTTTCCCGTGCTCCACTTGGGGTTAATATTCAAAATTTGTTTTTCACAGTAATATCTGGAATAGAGTCACAGAAGTGTAACATTTGTATGCACGGAGTTGAGACTGGTAAAGGCTTAGATCTTAAGCATGCCCTGAACTCATAAATGACACTTCAAACGAATGGAATGTTTTCTCACTGATGATACAATTGTCGGAATTAATTTGTAAAAGAATTTAGGTGAATAGGAGAAGTATTGAGGTGAAGGAATATTATCTCAAGATAAAAACAGTAGAGTATGAGAAGTACTCAGAATCACTGTACTACTCGTACAGATGGGACGGAGTAAAGTGGACAGAATCACTCATAAATCATAATTTCAAAACAAGCCTGAGCTGATTATTCAATTTCAGAAAGAAAAGGAGCAGACTTAAAAAATGAGTCGATCCAGAACACGTTGCATAACAGGGTCAAGGGACGATTCAGAAATTGAGGGTAGCAGTTTAGCTGAGATTGATTGATCGGGTATAAGTTAGTTTCAGACTTCCTTACACATTCACAGTAATCTGCCTTCAAACACAAGCACCAATATACTCATTTCATCATAAGGAATCAGTAGTTCCAGATGTAAGGGCATCACTCCACGATTCTTTTACGCATTATCAGTAATATTTGAGACACTGCATGTTCTATTTTTTCATATATAGAAGTTATTTATAGATAAGGCCCATTCAAAGGTCTCGTGAATATGTAAAGAACGACGGGTTCTGAGGAGCATAACTCACTCGAGGTGTCACTGACGTCACCCGACTGGCAGAAGGCAACAAGCGCCTTCAGTCTGCGCAGGTCCCCGCTCCGGCAGCAGGTGTACACCTCGTCCCGCACCCTCTCCACGCTGCTCTGCACTGCAATACACATTTACTACCTTTACATCCACATCAGTTGGAACAGCAGCAACACCAGCGCTCCCTTGATACCCAGACAAGTGAAGTGAGTGTCACGCTCTTTTGAAGGCTCTTTCTTCAGAATATTTTCAGCATTTGATGCAGCATTGAAGTGAGCTTCAACACTAAGAAAATTCCTACTAAGGATATTATACTCATAAACTTTTGCAATTGATGCAGAATATTGAGTTATAAAAATCCATGTGCTCTGCTTCATTTTCTAAAGAGTCACGCTTCATCGCAGGTGTGAGAATATGAGAAGAAAACGACGTGTGACAGCCATGGAGAAGGCGCAGCTAAGGATTCCATGCTGTAGATATAGCCACAGGAATGGGACGGGACGTAATGACTTTAAAACTGGATACAAATAACTCCACCACTAACAAAAGGGAAAACTAGGGAAGCAGAAATAAGCCTGAGAAACATGTAGAGGCAGGTAAAGAGCTATCCTGGAGCGACAAGTGCTGCAATATTTGAAGGTGCTGGACTGCTTGAACCTGTATGCCGAAACATTAAGGTTCAAAGTTCTAGAAGACGTGGCTGAGAGTGCGAATCCCGTCCTGAACATATCTCACAAGCAGAAACGAGTCGCCTAGGCTTAAAACATAAGACATAAAAACATCATTTGGATGTAAACCGAGATACGTTCAGTGGTTTCAACGTACGAGCCAAAGCGCCGATGCTTCACGAGGCCTCTGGTCTCAGTGGCTTTGCGTCAAGATGGGTGTAGGGTGATATTTGGGGCATGGATGCTTGGTAACGAACTAGTAGCACCTTCTCAAGCGCCAGAAGGTGCTTTGATCACAAGAAAAGCCCTAACCCAGCTTTAGAAAACATTTGTCACCATAATTAGACGGCCAACCACTTCCACGCGGACGTCAATTGATATTTATACATAATAATGCTACACCGCATTCAGCCAAGGCTACTAATTTGTTTCATTCTTGAATACTCCGAGCATCAAAGGAGACCATACTATGACCTAGCCTCTTGCTTCACCCGACGTCAGCAGCGATGAACAGCTCTAGTCCATCTTGGAACATTCGTAAGTTTACGAGGGAGGTACCTAGTATATTTCGACGAAGGCCTTGTGAGATAAGATAACACGCGTCGCTGGATCCATAACGGCTACTCAGATTAATCGATTAAAACAATTTGATAAAATATTCAAGCATAGAAATTACGTTGAGAAATAACGTGATCACTTGTGTGCTAATATGTTTTTCCCTTACGTATTTTCACTTCACAGAGATCAAACTATCGTTTCTACGAGAATTAGCGCTCCTATTCAAAAGATGTCAAGTCCATAACCGATATTTAGGTGAGCCTCTCCTTATTGACATGCTTCGTAACTGGCGACACGTGTTCTGTTTGGTGCTGTCCTTGTTTTTAGCATCTTTTAACATCTATTAGTTTTTCTTCAACTTTCATCTTGTTTCATAAACTCCTTATAAACTTGCAGTTTATATACGCAAAGACGCAGAGGGTAGGAACACACCTAGTGAATAAATTCCCCGTTCTCATAATTCCAAGCTACAGGGCGCTTTCCAACTTCCTATCTTGTTTATACTTTTGATGAGGTTGGAGAGGTCTAAAATAATTTAATTTATTATCTAGTCTAAGATGATTGATCATGTATTCAACTATTATTGTTCTCATATTTCCCCAAATGCATTACAAGGTGTTATGAATTAAATAAATACATTGATTTATCGGGTTACATATGATTTTTTCTGCCCTTGTATTAAAATGTGATACTTGAGAAAACGAAACATAACACATCATTTGAAGGTACTCTATTAACTGCATCAGTCGCTTCAAAAATTTACAGCAATATTACTTTATGTAGGAACAGTCATTGCACTGGAGCTCACTTTCATACTGTATCATTTGTTTAAATTTAAAAAAAATTCAATTTGCAATGAAGCGTGATATGCACTTCGTTTCAAAGATACAATGAATGTACTAAAAGCACTTGACTGACCAATAAAAGAAAAAGTTACTTACTTGCACCTAAAAATGGGAACGCTACTTTTTCGTTTACAAAGTGAAATAAAAATAGATTAATTATAGCATCCAGCTAAGCTCCGAACACCAAGGACTTGCTTATGCAGGCATGACATAGCTCAAAATATGGCCTAAAATATAGCTAGCAAAGAAATATAGCTGAAAATATAGCTAGCTCATAGCTCAAAATTTAGCTATCAAAGAAGACACCTCGCATCAACATGCATCGCATTACCGGTCAGAAATAAAACGACATACTCTTTCATGGTAGAAACTGATCTTTCTCGATTGGAATTCAAAAAACATGAGTGAATGCACCTGCCCTCCAACAGCATACTATACACAGAGCAATGCAACAGTTTTCTCCAAGTTCAAGAGTGGTTGGCCAACCTTGCTTCAAAAAATTGTCATATTGAATTTGAAGGCTTTCTCCTGCGTAATATGTATAGAATATCGAAGAATTTTTTCAATATCAAATTAAATTGTAATAAAAGTTTCACAAAACTACACTATTACAGCACCAACAATTTTTTGAGTCTAGCATAAACACTTGTATAAAATAGACAACAAATAAAGTTAGCGACGAGTCTGTGGAGAAGTAGGATAATCAGTAGCTAATGAAAGAAGGGCTAATTTTCATATTCCTATCGACACTCTGCAAAACGCAGCAAGGTAGTTTTCATCTGAGAATCTCATAACATTTTTCTTCCTGAAAAATGAAAGAAAATTGAAATCGAGAACAAAGATTAGGACCCGTAAAAGGCACTGCAAAACTTGCGCTGAACTTACCCACAAGACTCAGACACACCTCCCACAAAATAGAAGGAGAGCAGAGTGAGCATGAATATGTACAGTACTACAGTGGAGATATACTCGTACATACGAGCATCAAAATTCATTTCAAGCACGCGTTCAAACCCATCAGCATTGTGAAAAATAAAACAGAAGTGCATTGATGAAGAAGTAACTTATTCCTGTGAAAGGATAAAAATGTAGATACAAGCCTCTAAGCTGCGAGAAAAATAAAAAATGACGTGCGTTGATGAAGAAGTAAGTTATCCCTGTGAAAGGATAAAAAGTAAATATTTTCAAGCAAGATTTGAACGATGCAGGTTAAACCAAATTTCGTCCAAGATATTTATGGGATAATCTCGTGGGCAGCATTTGTAAGAACCGCAAACAATTTCTTCCTTTAAGCTTTCCCAAGAAAGTTCCTACATCCATTATTTATACTAGCAAATTCTGCTCGAAAAATGAACCTCAAATCAGTAATTATTTTGCAGTCTCATACCCATGAAAAACTTAAAAAGCTCAATGTTTTCTTGCCGATTGACCAAGATGTTTACGCAGTTGATCGGGTGCAATAATTTAGCCTCATAAACAAGACAATAACCCGGCAGTCTGAATGAGCATTTTGAAATCAGTGCAGTAGGTTGAGCTTAGAGAGGTGTAGGACCCCTAAAAAGCATATGGCGGTAAAAACAACCAAAAGCTATTCGTGAATGGAAGATAAAGGACTACGTGAATGTTTTAAAATGGCTTAGTCAATTTCAAACTTTGAATCTCACAGTAAACATTTGATTATTTATATGCTGTAGAAATACCTTACAATCATCACTAATTAAAAAGTGGTTGACAAACCATACTAAAGCTAAAATTCTGGCACGCTGCAGCTCTCAGTGAAGAATCATGAGAAACTGTCAGCCGCTGCAAACGATGCTCAGCCAAATGGAAATTATTAGCAAGAAACATAAACCTGTCACTACACTTCGAATATTCTAGCTTTCAATTGTCTCACTCTTCCATTGAATAGTGCGTGTTTCATTTTATTTTCCCAGGAAAGCATTGACCTTACGACAAGACACAATTGGTGTATGATTGTTGGTCAGATGAAAAACAATTTTTAAAAAGATAATTACATACTTATTTCCCTAACCTAATTGAGTAGAAGTTGAAAGTTGGGTACATTTTAGAGAAAGAATAGTCTCGAAAAGACATTTTATACACATTGTTCAGCTTGAAAGTGAGCTCCAGTGCGAAGAAAGTTCCTACTTGAAGTAATATTCTCGTCAATTTCTGCCTACAAACCTACAAAATACCACCCATGCAGCATTTGTCACAAGTTCACTCTAGGAAGTAACAGAAACAAGGATAATCAGTTTAAGGGAAAATAAACAATTTTTCGACTTTTCTAAATTTGTGCAACCTGAAAACATCAACGTATATGAATTAATTTTAAGAACTTACTGTCTTGTTCTTCAATGGCATCTTGAAGATTTTGAGAGAGGTATTCTTGATTGGTATTACATTTTTGCTTCTTCTTCTTCTTGGCTTTTTTCTTCTTCGGCCTGGCGTCAGGAGCGTCAGCCTCCACGAAGGACTGGAAACACTGGACGTTAGAGGCGACCACGTCCTGCAGCTGAGCTGTGGGTGCCTCGCTGCTGCTCCTGCAGCCGCTGCTGCTGCTGCTGTTGCTCCTGGAGCGCTCGTCCGCCGTCTTGCTGGACCGCCGCACGCGCTCCCGCTTCTGCAGGTCCAGCGGGCGCCCGCAGCTGCCCTCGTCACCCGGCACCAGCTCCCCGCCCACCTCTGCCAGGAACGCCTCCACCGGTCCTGCTCAACGTATAACATCACAGTAAGTTCATCGTAAGGATCCATTTTGATACGCAGCACTAAAATCACAGTAAAATGTAAATACAGTCGAGAGCTGATCCAATAATTTTGACGCACACGCCAGTAAGAGTTGGAGCCTTTACTCTTCTGGATCGCTTCACTTGAAAATACTTATTCTTTTTCAGAAAAGGGGCCATAGAAGCCTCTTAGCTTATAGCTGATTTCGCCCACAAAGCTAAAATTTTTAACTAGAAATTTAGTTCAAGTTTGCGTCTCACTTGTAGCAATGTTCTACATGCGTTATATACCTAGAATATTATAAATACTGAACAATGAAAGCTTACAAAATTTTGCACTCACCGTGGATCCTGACCTCAGCCAGTAACCTGTGCACCCGTTTAATTTCTGCGAACGTCGGCTTCCGAGTAGGGAAAGGAATCTGAAGAAAAATGTGTGGTAGTTAAAATAATACAAGATTATTTTCAACAACACTGGCATACCAAATAAGAAACAACCCGACAAGTAATAACACTAAGGCTTTCTTTTTCACCAATTATTTGTAAGTAAATTCAATGTTATCCGGGCGAGACAATTATCGACAAACATGGGTACAATAGCCTGACTCTAGCTCCATGAAGAGCAGACATGCAAGAGAATAAGATGAGGTGCACCCACCGTGCGGAGGCGAGGGTCTCTGGGGTCGATGAAGCAGGCCTTGCCACTGCCCAATAAGAGGGACTGGTTGCGGCGGCTGACGCGCGTGAAGATGAGGTCACACTCGCCCACCAGCTCACGCCACTCCTCCAAGATCTCCTGCACGTGCTGCGGCAATAACGAGACGAGGAATGAGCTTCCAGATATGCACATTTCAAGTTTATGCACTGCCACAAACGTTGTCCAAAAACCTGAGTTGGTCCAACACCAAATGGAGTTACGTGCAAGCTAAATCGACAAGTAAAAGTTTGCTGAGAATCTTAGTGAAGGACTAGTCACAACTCTATTATTCTATTAACTACGTTTGGTAAAGGAATAATCATGTCTATTGTTCTAAAAAAACACGGTCGACCGTTGATGAAGTTTATCCCTCATTCAGTGCTCCAGTTCAACGAGCAATTGCGCTTACAAGGTCAAATCTCAAAGGATTCATCAAGCTAAAGATGGAATAAAATCATATTTACTGATGCATGTTTGAACAGAGAGAACCAAAAAAACTTGATACAGAGCAGTAAAGATAAGGAGATGCTCTCAATTTTGCACACACTACAAAAGACGATCGGACCTTGGCATCTTCATTCATAGGCAAAAATCAAACTTTTATCACATATGAGCATGAAATGAAATCATTTCACACACAAGTAATTACCCAGTTTTCTTAGGCTCATCCGACCACTGCACAAGGTGCTCCCGTGATTTCCACTCAATTTTGTCACAATCGCTCAAAAATTTTACACCGTTATGATTATCAAATTTAAACTGCCGAGCAAAATGAAAAGACGGATTCACTCACAATAGAAAGGGAATTCGCACACAATACCCTGGACGACAAAGAAGATCAATCAAAAGAAGACAAAAGTTTTACTTGAGTTACTTCATGCTAGACACACTGGAGATCTTTGCAGCTTAGCGAAATTATTCTGCAACTTGGAAGAATGTTATTTCTGTGTGTGAAGAGATAAGAGCATTTTCTTTTTCTTTGTGAATAAAAAAGCCGATATATCTTCCAGTAGCTAAATAACAAAGAAATGAATTAATGAATTCCATGAATTCATAAGCCCATTCTGTTTTGTAGCAGTTAGCCAACTATACTTCACAAATTCATTTTTACGAGAATTCAAATGAATTCAGGCGTTTTTATCGAACTTTAAACTGTGCGAGTGTAAGCAGTAAACGGCAGACAATGAGCGACTATTGAAGATCTCCCATGGCTTTGAAATATCGTACAGGAAGACCTCTTTCGACGTCTGAATGTGACCTAATTGTCGCGCATAACAGTTCACGGGATAATGGCCTAAGTTTTCTATTTCCATCTTGGCCCGAAGGAACTGACAAGCTATATTGTTGTTGGCTTCATTACATTAGGACTTAATCTCTGTCCCTCAACAAATGAGGTTCAGGTAATGGCAATAATTAATCTCAGTGAACTTCACACAATTTACGTAACAAAAAAGGAAACTTCAAGTCAAGAAATGCCAAGACCTGCAATAACTAGTAAAAAAGCTGAATAAGCATCTTTGAAAGACGACATGAAGCATGAAATAAACAATCAAAAGAAACGAAGACACTATTGTTAGCGGTCAGCCGTGTTGTATTAGGGTTGGCGAACAATTTTTTCTTCAAAAGCCCAATACATCCATACATCCGAGTTTTATTGGGTTTTATTAGACTTTTATAGGGTTTTGCCTATTTTTTTCATTCAGACATCGTTCCAATTTCTTAACGGGACTGACTTTTGCTACATAGGGGAATAGAATTTGGATTCTAATAAAAAATGCCAGGCAAAAAAGAAACTCTAAATGATAGATAATATTTTATGGTGAGGGAACTGTTCCATCTCATATTTTCAGAACCTCAGTTACATTTTCCTTAATACATGAAAAAAGGGAACTAATTCATTGAATGTACGGGGAGCAACTTAAAATATCTAAAGGTAAAGTTAGAGTACATGAAGTTTTTTTTATGTTTACTTGTGTCTTACTTGTTGAGTAAATTGAGCAATTCACCGTTATGCTCAACACAACAAAAAGTGGACGATGTTACAAAAAAAACAAGGAGAGCAACCACAAAAACAGTTTGAGATGTTTCTGCACTTCTACTCCGCAGCTTCAAGAGTACACAGCAAGTCCTCACTTAATTGAAAAGATATTTTCAAAGTTCAGTTTTGTGTGGAGCATTGTGCAAAATCGACAAAATACTACCTAATAAAGCCCAAAGGCTTGTTAAAATATATACAAACTTTACTTCAGGAACTGAATCCTAATTTCCTTAAACATTATATCCACCAAAGTGGGTTGGCCCTCCATCCTACTTGGTAATTAGCTAGGCTACACATTCGCAACTTCATTTTCAATAGAGTTATTGAATAATTATTTGAATGAAATATGACAGAAAAGTCAATTACAAAATTTGCACTTTCTAACTGCCCTGGGGATGTAACTTGACTTAAAAATCTAAAGTGATTAGAAATAATAATAAAAACAAACATCTAATCTTTGGGTTATCTATGGTTTTCTAGGTCTTTTTTTAAGGGAGGGAGGGGGGAAGGGGTAGGGGTTATTACGTGGCTTTTTACTGCTAACCCTGCATGGTTTGTGGATCTCTTGAACGTGAGACTGAATTACCATTTCTTCGAGGTTCAATCTCTGCGCGCCAAGAGAGCGTATAACGTTACTGTTGGCACAGCTCCATGCTCACAACATAAGGTTTGCTAATCTCCGTAAGGAAATAAAAGCAAGGAATAAAATATAAAAATGCTAGCAAAAGATTGGTTGCACGGAGAAAAAGATATTATCCACGCGAGAGAAAGGGAAGAAGAGAAAAGTTAACATAGGGACTTCTTGATAAAAAAAAATTACATACGCAACGAACTCCAACAGCAAAAGTTGTTGATTCTGCGGAAGTGCGGCCAGGGTTCGGAGAGAAAAAAAAAGGGAAATGGATTGGCTATGTCTAACACTACGCAAGCAACTCACTCCTCAGATAAGCTATGATGAATTCGCAGTAAGTGGCTCGGGAAACCATGAGACAGAGTTTAATCCCCGAGGCACCCAGATGGAAATAAACACCATCAGTATAAAATAACTCCGAAACTGTGTTCAGAAATCCTGCATATTGTTCTATCTACCTCCCTTGGGTGTGTTGTGTTGCAATAGAGGGAAGAATGTTACAAGCGTCGTCGTGGAGAGGAAACACGTGAGACAACAAGAGTCGTCGCACAGAGGAAAAACATGAGACAAGAATGAAAAAGAATCTGGAGAGGAGATTACATGGCACAGCACACTTTTTCATCTATGTTTTCGATCTGAGAGGTTTCCAACGATAGGAGAATCCGGTCACAGGGAAGAACTCTCGCACTTCAAGCTCCCAACCTCAAGCATCACGCTTGAACAAGTGGGCGGGCGTAAAGCATCTTGGGCAATGAGCTTCATGGTGTTCGCACATTCGAATATAACTCTCACACATCAGCACCTCAACCCTAAAACTTTTGGAGAACTGAACAAAAATACTTCAAGCAGCGGAAACGAAACCATAATGGATATTTTCAAATCATGAAGAAGTAAGCCTCGTGTCAATGGACCTGTTTATGAGATGCCTCGTTGTAGCGCCTGAGACTGGCCCCGGCAGAGCGCGGATGGCCAGAACCACAGGAGTTGTCGTACGAACCTTGTGACTTGCCCTGGCCGGCCCTTACCGTGTAGCTGTGGAACGTCTTGTGCACCACTGCTTCGCTACCTGGGAGCCACGGGAAACGAAGAACATCCAATCAATACTACACAGCATATGACAAGTTTCTGCAGGGGAAACTGCAAAAAGCACTAAGTAATCAAATCTTTAACCACTCAGCAACTTGAGAACGGCACAGAGCTTAATAAATACACTATTCACAAATAGCTGAAAATGAAACTGACCTCACTCGAAAAATTTATACCGTTTAATGATAGAACGCAGAAGTAAATAAATTAATGAAAGGCCTTTCACCTCCTATATTCTTTACCCACTTCAAAATAACTGTGAGTAACTTCAACTAGATATGAATAATGATACCAAAATCATTTAGAAGAACACTTTAAAATTTACAGAGGAAACCTCACGTAAAAATGAACCACCACGCTTTTACAAATACACAAGAAATAACACGTAACGAATTTAACTTGCACAAGAGAATTGTGTAGCTGGAGGAGAAATAACATGCACAATGAAAAATAGGACATCGGTACTCTTCAAAAAATGATACAAGTCTTCACTTCAATGCTACAAGGTTTAGTGATTATCTTTTCGTGAGGCCAAAATTATTGAATTTTACCCCATAAGATATAAATCTCGGCCGCGAAGTCCCTCAGCATCAGAAAACGCCTATGTAACTCTACTTTAAGTCTTACACGGTGAATAATAACTGAATAAAAGGTATTTTATTCCGTCTCAGTCGCAAGCAAGAAAAAGGCTTAAATTGGGTGTTTCTAATATGAATTAGATGTAACTAGTGAACGTGAAAAACATTTGTGTCGGTTTGGGCATACGTTTATGAGCGAGCACCAGAGGATGGATAGGATTTAATGATGCGGTAGTAAAGGAAACCGCCCTCTCGCTTCTGAGCTTCGAACAGGCAGCCGAGGCCTCCACAAAAAAACGAGAGCCAGGATCTTCGAGCATAAAGCTCATGGTGGACGAACCACAGCTGGTCCCGTTTCGACCTGAATGATTATACACGGCACCGGACAAAGCCTGAGTGACCGCTCAAGGTTGCCTCATCCCCTATTCACCCTCCCCCCCTTGGTCGTGCCCTCTTACGAGGAGAATACTAGCAGTCACTTGAGATTGAGAGGTGGAACGGAGCAGACAGAGCCAGTGACTGGGAAGTCATTCAGGATCCGGTCGCAAGGTAGAGAGAAAAAAGTCGAGAGGGGTAGGAGTGAAAAAGATAAACTTGAGCAACAGACTCGGTCAGCTCAGCCAAGTATGATGAGTGAGACACTAGATATCCACCAGCAGACGACTAAAGTTTACTTAGAGTTTGAGGGCTAAGATTCTAGGGGTCTGGTTTCAAGATTCATTATCAGTCTAGTACGCAATTAGTAGTGGAAAGTAACTCGTGTTTCATGGTCTACTACTAAAGTTGAGGACGTGTTGATATTGTACAGGGTTGTATGTTCGGTGCCAAGCGCCTGCTCGCTCCCCTGCTCCGTACTTGCCTCTCATACTAGTAAACCACTTAGTATTTTTTTTTTTGGTGCGTCTTATTTACCCTAAACTCGCATGAACCCCACCAGAAACATGCGCCGAGAACTCAAGCTCGGTCAGCACTAACAAATTTGTTTGCTGGAGGAAGTAGGGGTTGGACATAAAGGCTAACGTGAATGTACCAACGCCACCCGTAATTTATAGCACCTCCTAAATTCATAATCTTCAAATTCAAGGCCTCCAGGCCTCTGGTGACAGCATTTTTTTAATAGCTTTATAATATTTACCTTAACGTAAAGAACTCGAGAATATTCAGGACGGTCATAGAAGCGAATAGTAGTGAAATTATTCAAGGCCTGCAGAAACCAGCTGCCCTCGTCAGTCTGCTTCTGCTACAGTGCACACCTGATGCTTACTACAAGTAAATGTGACATGAAGGTTCCAACAGGTTGAACACTAATAATATAATTTTTAAAAATATAATTACATTATCAGCAGTTAGTTTGAGACACCCTACCCACGTTAAATGCGACCGTTAAAAAGCAAAGCAAAAAAATCATTGAAGATAACCTGTAGAAGATAAGATTAGATTGGACGTTACTTTAAGCCACCCTAGCCAAAATAAAAGCGTTCCGAAGAGAGAAAGGAAGGCACCATTTAGTATGGACGCAAGGAAACGCAGAAACTACGCACTAGGGGTATTATTATTACACAAGAAAGTTTTAGCCTCCCTTAACCACGACAAAGATGTTCCAAGAGAGGAAGGAGGAAGGCACCATTTAGTATGGAGTTAAGGGAAAGTGGAATCTATGCACAAGGTGCACAGAAACAGTAAGCTAAGAAAGAAGTTCATGAAACAAGAAAAAGTTGAAGAAGAAAGTAGTAGGTGCTGAAAAACAGGACAGCAGTGAACCGAAGAAAGATGGTCCGTAACAAAACAAAACCTATTCTATTTCAACAAAAAGGAAGCCTACCTAACGTTTAGCTCGGGCCCTCACATAGTCCCTCTGGGAGTGCTAATTCCCATAGATAAAATAGCTGTATCCCCCTGAGAGGAACGGTACAGCCTATACAAGTGTAAAAGAGTAAGAGTAGAGGTTCACATTCAAAAGTTCCTTTTACCCCATGTTATTCAGAAGAACCTTTCGTTAACAGCAAACGGCAAATTTCTGCACATTATAATTATAAATTATGGGTTATGTTTCTACATGGTCTCCAGCAATTTGCAACTATGAGCTCCCCTTGCTTAGGCTAGGTAATGATGAATTGCCTTTGAAACAATGGGTGTCAAGGTTCACTGGCGGTGGCAGAGTCCCTAAGGCGAGGGTTCCAGCTACCTACCCTCTTTTTGGCCAAGCATCTTACTCGCACTAGAACCCCTTCAGAGCCGAGGGTGACAGCGCTCGGTCATTTTCATATTCCCATGTGCTCGGTCATTTTTTGTTCGTACTCTCGGTTGGTGTTGTACCAATTCTCCATCAATACAAACGCCAGTTATTTGTCGCGAAGAATATCAATTTAATCAAAGAGCCATCCAGGTATAAAGTCCGACAGTGAATTTTTGAGGTAAATTTATTGAATTTTTCAATATAATAATTGGTTTGCTGTGATGATACTTAACAGGTAGCGAGATGATTATTCGAACCAGCCAATGTCCACATTTCAAGTAATTCTCTTACCCACATTTAGGGCAGGAAAGTGCATTTTGTTGACATTAAATCTCTAACGGAGACAGGCAAGCGAGTCAAATTCCAAAGAAACACAAATAACTTTCGTGAACATCATCCCACAGAGCGCAGCTGGTCTGGTGTAGCAGACCATGAGAGCCCACACGGGCTCTCAGGTCACATAGTTCCAGGCTGATAAAAATGTTATGCAACTACAGAAAGAACTGGGCGATGTAGCCATCATAGAATGAAGTGATACAATAAAGTAACAAAAAAAAAGTATAAAAGAAATTAAATGGCAACCAAAATAAATTTCAAACAATGACACAACGCAAGAACACAGGTTTCCCTTCAACGTACAATATTATTATACTATCATGGCTACTTCCGAGACCAATTTTCTTAGCTACTACGAATTTCTTACAAAAACCAAATTCAGTCAACATCAGTAGAAAACAAGACAGCAAATTTCCCCAAGTTTATGGGAAATCACAGTATCAAAAGGAAATTTAAAAATAGATATTTTAGTAAGAACAAGCGTTTGGAATCAAATACTTACAAAACGTAGGTGGCATGTGAGGGAGAATTGTGCGGAGATGCGCAAAAAAATACGGAAATATAAAATTATCGATAAGATGTGAAGGAGCCTTACCTCTGAAGACAGCTCCGGCAAAGTGGCCTCCAGACTGCATGAGGAAGCACCACTGCAGGCGGGTCGGTAGATACGCCGTCGCCTTCAGCAGCGCATCTCCGCACTCGGGCACCGCCTGAGGACGGAGCGCACCCCACTTCAATGCCAGTCAAAATAGTGTGACTGAGAAAACACATGTATTATACTCTTCACAAAATTTGACACAGCCAGGAAAAATAAGCTAGTCATCAGAGAGAAGGAACGAGGGATTAACAGATAATAGGCAAAATCGAATACAAGCTTTGCAGAAATGCGTATATTTATAAGACTTTTTTCAGGCCTGCAATGGGAAAGAGCAACCTTACCTTTGCCCGCAGTTAAGGCAAAAAGTAAACCCAAATAACCTACCTTACATGCACAGACATAAATATTTAATAAAGAATTAATGCTGCAAAATACACAAATTGATGGACTACCTACTCTCAAATTTTGAAGATTAGATTAGACATGTTAGTTTGAGCCTCCCTAACCGCAACAAAAGGCATTTCTAATTGCACAATTAGTATGGAGTTAAGGGACCGCAAAATCTACGCACAAGGTACACAGAAATAGCAAGTTGAGAACGCAGTTCATGAAACAAGATCAAAGTTAAAGAAGAAAATAGTGGATGCTGAGAAATAAAACAACAGTGAACAGAAAAAGATAGTCCGTAACGAAACAAAAAAATTATTCGATTTCAACAAAAGGAAAGCCTACCTAACCGTTTGCTCGAGACCTTACATAATCCCCTAGGAGTGCTAAAATTCCTAAAAATACAATAGTTGCAACCCTTTAGTGTCTCACATTATGAAATTCCTTGTATTGGACCATATCGAATTTGGCACGTACTTACATAAGAAAGTGGAGGCATGCCAAAAGCGCTTCCCAAATATTCACAACTAAAAATAAACACACAGTCTAAATCCCCCAAATAATTCAATTATACGACACTCGGACAGATTACTAGCACTAGAGAAAAAATTGATCGCAATTTTCTCCTCGGTAAATTAAGGTATATTTCACGTCATAATGAAAATTTTTCACTCTACAATCGGTTGCATTAAAGTTAATTATTCAATCTAGCTTGATAGAAATGTGGCCGGTAAACTTCTAACTCAGTCACCAAGATTTATGACCGGTGAACTTTTCTTCTCGTTTTACGAAAACTGCTCCATCAGGATAACTCGCCACATTTTTATTTTGCCGACAGGCGATTCGACCGCGATTCAGTTTAATAAATTCTTGCAAAGTCTTTTGTCTTTCCTTTCCCTGTTCCATCCACGGAAATTATGCTTTCCAATGCAGTTAAAGTGGGGCCTACATTTAAACAGTTCTGGTAGTTTTTGATAATTAATTAAAACGTGGTTAAATTAACCAAAGGAATTGCACTTTATCAAATACCCTTAGCACTCTCAAATGCGTTTAAAAGCTCACATTTATTAAAGACAGTTAAAAATTTTTTAATAGGAGTAACAGGTAAATTGTGCACTTTCAAATGGTTGACGCATGGAGACTCAAAAACGCCTGATAACTCGGGTAACTCGAGCACACGAGACTACAGCAAATTCACGGATACAGAGGCAACCTGCAGGCGCAATTGCTGACAGCACTGCCAAGACACTAGCAACCACGCGTGTCGCACATAAAACACGGCGTACGAGCAGAGCGTTTTAGATGCCGCAATCCACGCACTAGTTCACAACCTGCGCCGTACAAACTTATATCTGCCCTCTGTCTCGCTCTCTGACTGAACCCCTCTACTGCCTGCATCGGCTCAACCTTGGCTGCCGCAGCAGTCTCCAACTACTTCTTCTGCTGGCACTCTCAGTTTAGTGGCTAAGTGCAAAATGCCTCGGTCACAGAAACAAGAATAATTCAATCTCAATTAAATTAGGAGAATCAAAAGCACTGTACATCAGCAGTATTTTACTCTCCCACATGGAATCATCCTCTCTCTTTCTCTCTACCACTACTATCAGCCTTTCTTTTCATAATACAAAGCATTGAAAACAAGTACACTCTTACACAACCTCCCTCCCATCCTCTTGCCAAAATTTTCGCACTCGTGCGTAAACCATCTGTCCAAAGTTTCCTTTGAATGGTACGCTACTCTACTCAAAGCCACGTCTTTCTTTCCATATTTTTGCTAGCATCGGTATACTACCACGAGGAAGTATGAAATTCTGCGCATTTCATTATACACAGTGCGGCAACATAACTTACTTTTCTCAAACCCAAATAAAAATCCATTGCATAACTCATGAAAAGTTTTACTTGTTTTTTATAATATCGGTACATACCCAAAGTTCTATTTTATTTAGTTTTGAAGATCAAATCAGGTAGGTGACGTCCCCCATTCTTCATACAAAAAGTAACCCGATTTTTGGTGTTAGTCATGACTCCTGCCAGAATAGCAGGGCTTATATTGGGGTTATCCAGAATAGCATGGGTTATCCTCTTGGATGTTCGCCTTCAAAGCTTGAAGGGTCCTTAGATGGCTCACATAAACTCAGGATTTGAAAAAAAAAGAAAAAATCCCAAGGGGCAAATCGGGGGAGCGGGTCGGCCACTCCAAATCGCACCTATTTGAGATGAGGCGCTCTGGGAACCGCCACTCGAAAAGTAGGCCTCATCGGCAAACGCACTCTATTGACTGTTCCAACGCGTGACGGCGACTGAACACTGCAGGACAAACCTTCATAACCGCGCCTCTCGAACGAGACCACTAGCGTTCCGCTATGTCAACCAACAAAATGGCGCGCATTTTAAAAAAGGAAATTATGTTGCCGCACCCTGTATTTCCACACATTCACGAAATATTTTCATAGCTAAAACATGTTGGTTTAAGCCTAACTCAGAGAATAAGAACATAAAACAATCTTTAGGTCGGAAAGATGGCATTCAAAAAACGACGAACTTTTTGGCCAACCCAATACAAGAAAATAAATTCATTACATACATCTGAAAAAGCGACTAAAATTTTACTTTGCTACATAGTCACCAAACAAAATGAGGCCCTTATCATAACGGTGGACAAGCTTTGAAATTTCTTCGTCAGGAGTTCTGCCGCCTGCGATCTCAGCCACTCAGTGACGCGCACCCGCAGCTCCTCGTCGTCACATGGGAGGTTTTCCCTCACCCGCCACGACGCTTTGACGACGACGACGAGGAGCTGCGGGTGCGCGTCACTGAGTGGCTGAGATCGCAGGCGGCAGAACTCCTGACGAAAAAATTTCAAACCTTGTCCACCGTTATGATAAGGGCCTCAATTTGTTTGGTGATTATGTAGAAAAGTAAAATTTTAGTCGTTCTTTCATATGTATAGCACATAAAGTTTTTGGAATTTACCCATGCCCCCCTCCCATCCCCCCCAAGGAAAATTTTTTATAATTTTAATTTCTCAGCCAATATTGTACATGGAGACAAATGTTTTTTTTTTATTCGATTTACAATGAAAAAATCTACCATAACTAGTGGCAGTTTTTTGTTTATGCTCTAAAAAAAATTACAACTATTTAATAAAAACACAGTTATTTAATTTCTATGGACAATGAAAAAATTTCTAATCAACATTTAAAAAAAAATCACTAGTTTGTATGGTACTTACCTTGATCTTCACGATGCAAAAAAAATATTCAACAGCTTTAAAACTGTTGGAGAAATTGGCCTTCAAAGTCTATGACCCATATTTTAAGAAAATGTCAAAGTTACTAAACACCAAAGCGCAGAGTACACATTGTTTCCTTTATATGATTTAGTTCTTTTTCATCAGAACTTACAAACCAGTACACCAATAATAAGTCTAAAACTTTTTAGATAAGTCATGATAAGTCTTTCATAATTGTAATTAGTCACTACCACTAATACTTGCCGCCAACTGCAGAGGAAACCGAATGGTTTTTCCCTATGAAATATTCAAGAATTAAAAAGAAATACTTCAGGAGCGAAATAAGCTCTGAGGTATTCACAGCATGTTTATAACATTCGAATAAACATTTATAGCCCATAATGTTTTTGGAATTTACCCATGCCCCATCCAATGGAAAAATTTCTAATCAACTTACCAAAAAACTACCTCTGACATTTATAGTACTCGGCTTGATCATTACGATGAAAAAAAAATCTCCATAGGTGAAAAATTGTAGCTGGAATTGCCCCTCAAAGTCGTAAAAGCATCTTCTGCCAGAGCGGACTGCTGCATTCGATATTCTAGGCAGGCCGCATAAGCACAAAACCCCTCGCTAAAAAGGTCAAGAAGAGACCACTAAACCTCTCTAATGAATGGACAGTTGTGTAAAAACAAAGAATACAAATTTGGAGCAAGCAACCACAGCTCACCAGAGTCGCAGCTGGTCTATCTGAGAGCGTCTGCGGGGGAGAGGGGGCAATTTGGGGGTGATAATGGGGGTTAGGGTTGCCACAACTGGACAAATGACACTTTTAAGTGATAGAAGAAGGGTTTATGAGGATTTTCAGGCAAAAATCTCATTTTCGGTTATTAGCTCAAAAAAAAAATACGTTTGATTGCCTTAAAAACCATTGCCTGGAACTGCGCAATTATCGCAGTATAACATGTGCTGCGCAGCTCAGAGCAGCAAGATTCGCCCCAGCGCAAGTTGCTGTAACATCTTCGATGGCAGCCAAGGATAGAAAATAGTTATAAAAAATATAATACGAAAACTACCTTTGCAACATTAAATGAGCTCACAAGTAGGAGGAACAAACCAACAAATTGATAAATTATAAGAAATTTTCAGCCTTCCTTTACCACATCAAAGAGAGAAAGGATGAAGGCACCATTTCGTATGGAGTTAAGGATATGCGGAATCTACGCACAAGGCGCATAAAAACAGTAAGTTAAGAAAGAAGGCCATTAAACAAGATGAAAGATGAAGAAGAAAGTAGTAGGTACAGAAAAACAGAACAGTGAACCAAAAAATTGGTCCATAAAAAACAAAAAACCTGTTCTATTTCAGCAAAAAGAAGGCCAGAAGGCCAACCTAGCCACTAGCTTGCGACCTTGCATAACAAACGAACAGATCCTGTCCCAGTAAAGTAGAGCAAAGACCAGTGCCGCGCATACATGAGAGCTGTAGTGAATGATATGAGCTTTATATCATAAGTTGAAAGGTATAAGAGGCATGGATAACATGCACATAATTCACTGAATACCTTTTTCGGTAGCAGCAGAGTCCTGTAGACGGACACGACGCAGCCGGTGGCGGTGTTGAGGAAGTAGAGGCGCGGCTTGCGGCCGCCCCTGGGGGAGATGCGCGTCGGGCCTGCCCGCAGAACACGTCAACATTTACCTACATCAAGCAATACAAGCTCCGAGCATTAGCTCATCACCACCTATGGTAAAATGGCAAGCTCCTGCAAGATGCACGAAACCAGCTTATACTCCTAGTGTTAAAAATAAAATGAAAATAAATGAAGCAGTGGGAGTAGTTAGACGTACCAATACATAAAATATGTGCAGGAAAATGTTCTAATGCTATAGATTATGTACAGGATCATCTTATAATTATTTTATCTCAGGTTTATAAGTAAAAAAACAGCCGGAAGGACATTTGAGTAAGAACACAAAACAATTCAGGTTTGTGCACGCCACAGGACACTAGGGCAACGGACGAATAACAGCATTATTTACTTTCTCTGGAATCGTCATCATTGCCGCCTTGCTCGTCCTGATCAGACTCGGAGCAGCTGTTCTCTTCCTCCTCCTCCGACTCGGACAAGCTGCTGTCGTCAGGCGTGTCTGCGGCACAATAATGTCTCATGATTCATAGCACAAACAGCGTCTTTGGAAAGGGGCGTCAGGCGCACAGTGACGCATAAACAACACTAAGCATTAGTTTTTCAGCCCAAGACTACGCTCTCAACCTTACAAGCACGTCCTTTCGCCTCAATAACGTCTCCCAACATTGTAGCCTCTCTCTCAAAAGGAGAGACGATGAGGTACTTCACACCATGATAAATCATTAAATAAAATTAAAATAAATTAAAATCACATGGAATGAATTTCATGTAATTTGCATTGAAAACTGAGACATTACACAATGAAATGTGACAAAGAAAGTACAATTTCTTTCCATGAGTACTTAAACAGATCGAATGTAGACATCAAGACACCAATATTCCCTTCAAGTGCACAACTCACGCAACAACCTAGATTTCTGCGAAATTATTATGACAATGACCTGACGCTCTGAGCAGTTCAAATTTAGTCTATTTGAATTTTTCCTATTTCTCGTTTCAAGATGTCACAAACTATACAGAAATGTACGGCTTTTTGGCTTAATGGTTTTAGATATTATTTCAAGTTTAAAAAAAAGTTAGCGCAAGGTTGCCCTGTTGTTTTGTAGCATTCATTAAGATTCTTTTGAGTAAAAATTTGCATTATAATAAAACTTCAAACAGTGTGTGATGGGGCTTGTGTTGGGTTGTGTGTGCTGTGTCAGCTGTTTGTGTGCCTTTTATTGTGTATGTTGGTCAAGCCGAGTGTCGTGTTGAGAGGGTCGGTTTCAGGCTTCGAGAGGCATACAATAGCCTGAGAAACAAACAACCAGGAAAGTAATTTATAACAGACCCTTAAAATGGCAGAAAGCAGGTACAGAGTTATTTGAGATGCTAGCGTTTGGCCTAGACAGCGATAGGCAACTCTCACAGCTTGAAAAATAAACCGAGCGGTTGAAAATAAACAAAATAAGATTGAACATTTAGTTTTGCAGAAAAAAGGTCTCATGTACGTACTCAAAAATCCGGAGAAGACAGTATCTTTACGACCAATGAAACCAGCCACGTTTAGAATGAGGAGTTTATGAACACCTCTAAGATTCTTAATACATCATTGGTTTGTAGGATCTTCTCCTTATCGTGGGGCTTCCCGCTCCTCATGCGTTACGCCATAAATGTACCTGCACCGATGCCATCAGCAGCAGTCAGGGCGAGACAGAGTTAGACACCGGGCGGCCGAGCACCGGAGCCTGAACAGGTGTTAGCCCGTTGTTTCATGTCTTATATAACCCCGTTACCAGAGTACACGCTGTCCGCTCCACCTGTGTATTACTACTCTTCTGAACAATGGTTTAGTGACCGAATGATAAAACTCCAAGAAATCCGAACCCTCACGAACACTCTAATATACAATAATATTTAATATATATATATATATAATAATACATAATATGTATATTATAATATACTAGTGTGCACGACCTGACAAAAATTACGGGATTCAATATCTTTCATGAACAAACTTTCCACACGTGGATGACTAACAAATATATCCATCCTAACAGAGCCTGTGATAAAAAACATTTTTGTTCTTGCGCAGCGGGGAAACTCGTATCACAGATACGGTCATTATGGCTACATTTATGAGCGTGACAGAGAAATGGAAGAAACGGACTCCAAACAAATAAACCAAGGGTATTGTTGGGTAGTAGCAGAACCCGTGGAAATTCTTTGGACGTCATCGTTAAAGCTAGGTGGACCCGTGAAAAAATTCTGTCAATATTACCTAACGAATGCTAACCTATCCTGTCCTAATCTGACCAAACCTCTCCTAAACGAACCTATCCTGATAAAATGCCAAACATCTCAATGGATGTAAGGCCATCACACTGAGGAATTCGGTATCCATGATACCGCACACTCAGGCATCTTATGATTCTTAAGAAGCGGACACCAAACAGATATATAAATAAATATAAAAATAAACACACGACGGGTATTAGTAGGTTAGATAATATATATATAATAATATATATCACATAGAGAACACTCTAATATAGTCGGGAGAACCCGACACATTCTTGTATTGAGGGGACGGAAAAAACAGATCAACAAAGAGGGTCTTGGATGTGTGGAGAGCCAGTTTGACCTATGAAACTGTCGCGCGTGTCAAGGTGAGGCACAAATACGTTTGCAATAAGTTTTTAAAGAAAATATGAAATAAGTGTAATTTTTCTATAGCTATACAGCCAATTGAAATGCATTTTTTTCTTGTTCTCATTTCAGAGCATGCTTTCAAATAAAAACCTAGAGCTACACTGCCAAAAAAACCGAGGCTAAATGACACATACAAATACTCCTGGGGAAGGGGCGAGTTGAGAGAAAACTTTATGTCAGTAGGAAATTGCTTAAAAACTTGTTTATCAAAGATTAATGTCATAAATTCTTTGGAACATAAATGCTAATAAATCAGGCTGTAAAAAAGTAAATAAGTAGATTAAATTAAAATTTGTAGATGGTGGGAAATTAAGAAGGCCCAAGAGCAAGTCCACGTTGCAGCGTAAACTGTGCAATGCATCCACCAGCACAGTAGTGATGGAGTCATAACTGGAATATCGGCCCGTAACATGAACTGAAGTCTCATTAATGTGAACTGTGTATTGGCAATACGGAGAGCACTCTTGAAGCTCGGGTCCTGGAACATGCAGCAGAGTGTCTGATTCATGTGTGCATTTTGGAGAGTGACTGAAACATGTGGCAGAGAAGGTCATGATTGTTTACATGCAATATTGGCGTCAAATTTAATGGTACAGGGGTTGGCCGGCCAATCATTAAGATTTGTTTCTTAATGAGGGTGGAATTATAGTAGTATGCCAATTATGATCAAGTATTGTCAATCACCACTAATTGGCACCAATCATTATCAATATGTATTTTAAAGATGTGGTGTTTCAAAGCAGTTGTAGATGTATCAATTGCCAATCAAGTAGCAACAGCCTCTGATCATATGTTGAACTGTTCGGTAACCTTATACAATACGTAGTAGGATGTCTCTGATGACGTTTTAGTAATGTAGTTCTGTAATGAAAATTTGCGTATTGAACCTGAATGCTGGAAAATGGATTCAATAATTATGTGTTCTTGCAATTTGTAATCATCATTATGTTTTCCATGTCTTTTTGCATTTTTTTGCTTGTATTCTCACATGTACTTCTTAACGTGGAGATGCTGCCAATTCATCAACCCGAGCGTAGGTATATCTGGTTAATTGCAAAATTAACGAGGGCACTAATTTGTCTCGTGACAATAAAATTGAATTAAGTAAGTTCAAGCCTTCCTTAGCATAACAAAGGCATTCCAAAGAGAACAGTAACATAAAAATAAGAGAATGCAGAATCTATGCAAGTGTGCTCCCACACATGACCCTTGTGCATAGAAACAGTAAGTTGAGAGAGATGTTCATAAAACAAAATTAAAAAATTCAAGAAGAAAGTAATTGGTGCTGAGTAACAGGAAGGCAGTTAACCAAATGAAGATGATCCGTAACAAAACTAATACTATTTTATTTCAACATAGGAAAGGCCTACTTACCCTTCCACCCGAGACCTTACATTTTCTCTCCTGGGAGAGCTAATTCCTATTTCAAGCTATGGGGTTTCTCATCTTTTCAAGAGAAAGCTGTTTGATGTTTATGGTAAAACCTTTTTTTCTCTTTTGACACTCTTCAATCACTAATGCTAATCAAACTCGGTAAGCTGCAATTCTGCACATCAGGGCGCTGAACTTCTCCCTGGTTCCCAAATCAAAACAAGTATCACATTTCACTAGTCTGCCGTTCAACAACTTGGCTCTTCATTTTCTAGTTCTTTGAAAGTAGTTAAATGTTTTTCTTCAGTTGCGATTCAATCATTTTCCCAACTCCATATACATCTTTTTTCAACTCTTATGAGCCAAAAATTATTGATCTATAAACATTCTTCAAACATATCTATATTAGAGACCAAGAAACACCAAATTCAGGAAGCATTGAAAAAATTTTGATAAAAAATAATGAAAAATTTTGTGTCCTGCCACTTAAAGAAATTTGAAACTATGCATTTTTTGCAAATTAGACACCCTCTCCACAATAAGTTCTATCAAAATTGTTACAAAAATTTCAGTAAAAAAAAACTGTTCACAATCAAATCTCAACTTTTTCACTTTCATTCACCTATCAATGAGTCAAAACAAAATCCCAGAGGCAGAACCCATACCAGTTAGGTTCTCACAGATTTATGGAATGAACTAAGTCAGATTGTGAAATGGAGGCAAAGTGAAATCGGCTAAAACAAATGAGTATAAATGAATTTCACTTTAAAGCATCTAAAGAAACATTCAATTCCTAAATGCTTATTAACCCACGCACTAGAATTACAATTTCCATACAGACTAATTTCGCAACACGAATTTTCCCTGCATTGGCAAATTAGTCGCAAAAAATCCAGACACTCAACTGAGCTCTAGTGCACTGGTCACAATTAGCTGGACTTCCCGATGAGAGCATGGCATGATCTGCAGTGCTTACTGGTTACCTTTACCATGTCATAGAAGGTGTCAGCTGTTAAGGTAAAAGAGACACCAGAAAAAAACATGGCTGGCACTTCGGCTGATCCAATGAGAACTACGAAAAAAGAAACTTTCTGCAAAAGTCTACACAAAGAAGAGAGGTGAGACGTCCAACTCACGGGTCTGAGAGTTGAACTGGTCGAGCGTGAGGCGCTGGAGCCCCCTGAGCAGGCGCTCCTGGTTGTGCTGGTGGTAGGGCGTGGCGTAGTGCAGCAGCTGTTCCTCACGCCCGCCCAGCGACACCCCGCACACGCTGCACTGTACTCCAGCGTCCGAGTCACATGATGCACTGATGGGCACGTCTGAATACAAATCAATCACCACGCTACTTTTGAGGAAATTTTGTTTCCTCATTTTTCATTGTCATTCAATTCCTTTTCATTGATGTTCAATGTCTTTCAGCCTCTTTCCTACGATCTATAATTACAAGAGCTTCTCTACACTTGCTGTGCAGGCAACAGTGGAAAAAATTCATATAGTGTGTATAATTCTAAGCTTGATATTCAGTAGCACAAACTAAAGAAAAGAGCTGAGCAACAAGTCAGCAATAATAATTGAGTAAGAGAGTTAATCTCACTGAGCAAGAAAAATCAGTTGCAATTATATTCCATCAAACATTGTTGTATAATGTCCAAGTTCTACTACTTGAAATGAGGAACTAATGCTGCTCCAGCTCCGAGTCAGTTTGATCTAAATCTGGTTTGCCATGTTACTCAAAAGTGGCTGCTGGATCACAGCAGATCATTGTCAATTAATTGTGCTAATTGCGAGAGCTTTGACAGTCTGTCCCCATACTCCGGTTGTGTGAATTGTTTCTTTTGTGTGCGCTCTTTTTTACTTTTATGTAATTTAGGGCTCTTGTTACAACTGTAAAATTAGAACAAATGAATGATTAGTTTGACCACATTTTTAGAGGCCTGGTATGGCTATAAGAGGAGTTGAGAGGTCGTGATCATCATTCTTACTCGACTTCTGTAGAAAATTTGCCCCATTGGGGGTTCTAGTAAATGAAGAGCCTTTAACAATGTGAACACGCCCAAAAACCAACACTCACAAACAGACGTAAAAAGCTTGCACCATGAATATATGAATTAGAAGTAGTAACGTCCAGCCCTGACTATACTAGTAGGAACTAGGCCAAAGCTTAATAACGCAACCCACAGACAGATTGACACACCACACCTCCTTGCGCAATGGATATGCCATACTTCAATTCAAGTGGACCTTGAGTTTGCCATTGTAGAAGGTCAAAGAATAGACATTTTCGTGCAGTAAGCTAAATTTTACCATTTTCATTTTTTTCATTAGGTAGATTACCTTTTCCTTTCAAAACCCATCATGAACTGAATATTAGATTATTAATTACTTCAAGCCTCCCTAACCATTTTGAATGTGCTCTCAAGGAAAGAGGAAACTATGATTTAATTTGGCATTAAGAGTATAGGGAATTGATGCAAAAAGTGTGTCCCCACACCCTACTCACAGAAACAGTGAGATTGACATCAGTTCATGAATCAAAATAAAAGTTCAAAGAAATAATAGGTACTCAAAAAAGAACAGCAGTTAATTAAAAAGATGTCCCAAAACAAAACAAAAATTCTTTTCCACTAGAACTTATGGAATGCTTATCTATCAGCTTTGGACCTTATTTCTTTCCCTGGGAGCTCTGATTCCCATACGAACAATGGTTGTATCCCCTTGAGAGGATCTGACTTACAAAGAGCTATCTCACATTTTAGTACCAAAATATTCAAATCGATTGGTATTTTCAATTGAGTAAAAAAAAATGCATTAACTGAAGAAACTCTAAAAACACTACATATAAATTATTCCATCCAGTTCTCCAATATAGAACAGAAGCATGGCATAAGATATATAGAAAACAAATGTACTATTTATTTTAGAACAGTGAGCCATTAAAACCTTGGAATACAATAACTGTTCAAATGATTCCATCAAATGCCTAGAAACACATAAGCTCTCAGACCTCTAATCAGTTTTCCTTGTGTCATTTCAACTACAAAACTTTGATTAATGAGGACGATAACAATCTTTGACAATTAGCATCTTCTAAAACTAGCCATCACGACAAATTAACTAGAAATTGAAGTTCATACTCATTCACCAAAACAAAACCCAATCGCAATAAAGTTCTTTTTTTGTAGATATTTTGCGTTGAACATGATGCTTTCGAACAACCATGAGAAAAACTGTTATGAAGCATTTAGAGAGTCTTTAGAACATCATTTTACACCTATGTAGGTATTGAAGAATCAAGCTCTTAGCAAATAGCTGTGGCTTCCCTATTGGATGGTATAAAATGATAGGTCTAGTACTTTAAAATAAAAATCACCTTAAATCTATGTATGAAAATGTGGCTTTTGATGGCATGATATGGAATGGCATGATATGGAAAATTAAGTTGATAACATTTTTCACCGGCTCAAGCTAAAGAACTATTAGATCAGTTTTGTGGCATTCAAATTGAATGTTCTAGGATGAAATTGTATACATTGGATAAGGTTTTGATAGAATGCCTTTGAAGTGACTGCACTCGGTCAGGCCCACAAGTAGTTATACATCTCAACCACTGTAATGGTTTCAAGTAATCATTCTATTGATATATTGCTTGAGGAATTGAATTATTATTTCTAAAATGTTTAAATACAAAATCTACACAATGAAGTATTGCTATAAAAAAAAGAGCAAGTTTGTACAAGATTGACAATAACATAGCTGAACATTGAAATTGATGTACTGTAACTTGATCACACACTAATTCAATATCTTGGCACGCACATTATTTTTGAAGAATTTTCAAGCCAAACTGCATAATTTTGTGTCCAACTGTGAGTGGAAGCTGTCCATGGTTAAATGCAAGTGACAACATTCATGATGATATTCTATGATACTGAAGTCATTACTGAAGTAATGGATCCAAAACTAGAAAGAAATACAGTAATGTACAGATTGTATTCTCCATCCAGTTGTGTTACAACGAGAAAAAACCCGTCACATTTACATTTATTAGTACAGAAATAAAATCCATCTGGATGATCAAATCACTGAAGCTGATAAGATAAAGCTTTGCTCACCTTGACATTCCAAATTCATGTTGGCAAATAATTACTATTCAATCTAAAAAATTACTATTCAATCCACATGGCTTCATTCAAGTATTTGAACAAAACATTATAATTATTTCAAATAAGTTAATTTCTTTGTTATTATAAAATTTATAAACAAAAAGTAAGTCTAATTTTCAGTAATCAGTAACTTATAGACAAGAAAATTTGAATTGACAAAGACTGGCCCTATATGATGACCACATGAGGAGTCTCTTAATTACTACATAATTTATACTTCGTAACTAAATTTCAATTTTTAAAAACAGAATTTTTGCTATAAATTTGCATGCTGAATTCATTCCACACCCTCATTAAATATAAAATTCCTTTAAAGATAAAATGTACAATGGAACTTCAGCATGTATTTCATACTCAGCAGAAAAATCTGTACAAACTGAGAGAATATAAATTTCTACCACAGCAACTTAGTTATTGAATGCTTACAAGCTACACTGAAGAGCATAAATTGACTTTGTATCAGACTGTCAGTCAACATGTGTGTTGAGCGTAATATTCGCATTTATCATCAAACACCAATTCCGAATCAGATAGAAAATTCAATGCTGGCTGACCAATTGTTCACCTGATGGTAGTGCTACAACACAATACTACAATGAGATAACTTTAAACGAAGAGCAACCCATGACTGAAAACAAAAAATTCACACAATACTCAAGCATAGAATTTCTCTTATTTCATCAGAAAAAAGAATAAATACGCTTAAGGTGTCACAAATCTCATTTCCCACATTTGATGCAGCTTTCTGAACCCTCATTTAAATGTAGCACCTACTTGCACTAGTGTATTTCTATAACTGAATTTGAAGATTTTTCTCTATACAATTTAGGTAAATATTGCAACATCATACTAGTGCTGACACCCTAGTTGAAACATTGAAAATTAATTTCTCACTGGGCAATTAAATAAGCCTATAAAATCACCAGGACTCTTGCTTAGAGTAAACACAGTCACCAGTTCCTTTGGTCCATGCTACACGACAGTCAGTACCTGTGCCTGATGAGAGAGGTAGCCTCTGGTCCACAGCTGACAGTTCTGACCCACCAAATGCCTCATATTCTGGTGTTCCAGGGGCAAACTGCAGAGAATTCAGTAGTGAAGAACTCTGAAAAATTCCAAAAACTATTTTATTTTTGGTAACAAAGTATAAAAAAGCATCATTAAAAACTTATTCACATCCATATTTCATTCACATCTAAAATTAAAAAAGTAGATGTACCTAAAATTTCAAAAAAATTTTTGCAGAAATGAAGCCAGACCTTACATATTTAGGTAAAAGAGCTTATTAACAATATCAATAGAAAATAGAGTACACAACAATCATTCCTTTTTAAATTATTAAACAGATTTCAAAATTAAATCCATCAAATTACTTTCAAACATTTTATACTCTCAGAAAAGTGTTCAATAACTTACATGCTTTTTCTTAAAAGTATCATACAAAACAAATTCAAACAAGAGAAAATAATTAAACTTGAATATATTCAGCACACTCAGGCATGGAAAAGAAGAACACATTCATAACATGTGAATTACCATAATTAAAAGCAAATATTTAAACCTTTCCTTAGAAACAGATGTAATGCATGCATTGATGAATAGCCATTTATGGGTATGTTCCCTAAGTGAGGCAACACAAATTTTCACTCAAGAGATTAAATTAAAAGTTAGTTTAAGCCTCCTTAATCACAATGAAAATGTTTAAAAGAGGAAAAGGAGTAAGGCTAAAATCAAGTGCAGTATGGCATCATGGGAATGAGGCACCCATGGACAAGATTTGTCCCCACTCCATGCACTCAGAAACACCAGGACCAAAAGAAGTTTTTAAAAAAGATAGAAGCTGCAAAAGTGTGATAAATGCTGAAAAACAACAGCAGTAACAAAAATAATTAATTCACAAATCAAAACATTATCCAGCAAAAAAAAGCCTGCTTAATCCTCAGCAGGGGGTTTCAACCTCTTCCTACGAGGAGTGCAAATTCCCACGCATTAAGTAGTTGTGTACCCATGCAGGATTGTTGAGAATTTGTGTGCTTCCATGCAGTACATGATGAGTTTGAACTGTACTAGGTACACAGTTCATTTGGGGCTGAGGAGCATGCAATATCAGTGAGCTTTTTATTTGTTAATTATCATGGGGCTTTAATTTACTTTTATTTAAGGCCTTTAATTAGAGCCCCATTAACTCTCTTTGTAATTGAAGCTCTGAATAGTATTCTTCCTCTATCTTCTTCATTATTATCCCCTTGATTATCTACCCTCCTATGAGAGCCTCTAATTAAACTAGCTACATCAGAAAATTACTGGTACACATTGCTCCTAGGATCCATGTACACTACTTACCTGAGCTTTGTTCCACAAGAAAATTTTTTCAAAATTGTAAATCAATCTTTTCATGTCATTCATTTTGCTCTTTCAATAATTTCTCATGCATAAACTAGTAATTTCACTATCTGTATGAATTCAGGGACAATTATTAGAAAACATTGCAAAAATTTAAGAAGATACTGAGATTCTTCAGCATAAGATCTCAGTAGATGGCATGCACAAAAGTAATTAAGCTTCATAATGGAAAGGTTACCTACATTAGATGAGGAGAAATGTCTTTACAGCATTTATTTTTTCTAGATATTCACTCATAAAATTTGATATTACAATTTTGATTGTATCTACCTGAAACAGCTAACCAACTTAACTTGAAGTAAATTTTCTTGCCGATCAGTACCTGCCGTACGCTTTACTATTTTCCTTACTTCTCTCAATTTGTTTTCTCTCATTGCACTCAGCAGCTAAGTTGACAAAGTAGATGGTTCATTTCCTTATACAACACACTTGTGAATGAACTATGTAAATATTATTCATTTCCAATAAGGACTAAGAATGTTAAAGCAACATTATTGTTATTTTTAATGAAAATATCTAAAATGAGATGAACACATAACCAAGTGAGAGGAACAGCACATAGCTGCACACAAACCTGACATAAAATAATTGGATCAAACCTGACTAAAGCTCTGAGTCTACACTGCCGAATGTTTTTTAATACCACACAAATTCTTCAGACTATTTCTCTAGTCATAGGAGAAAGTGGTTCAACAACAAAGCATTTAACAAAATTACAGCTCCAAATATATTTAATACTAAAAAGTGCATTCATTATAATTACACAATGAAACTCATATCATTCTTCATCAAATATTCACCTCATAGATCAAGTGAGGAAACATTTCATTTCACATCCATTTAGTATTAATGGCAATGTTAACTCGTTATCAAAATAGAGTTAATTCATGAACCACTTATGCACTAAATAGAATAAGTGACAAATTACACATTTAAGAACTAGTATTAAATACTAGTACCTAAATAAATCAATCTCCGTAAAGACAAACAAACCATAGTCAAAATCTCAAAATCTCTGATCAAAATGCATTATGAAACATTCAACTAATTATTTCTAAATTATAATATCTTTCTCACTTGATTCAAAATTTCACACAAAACTACAAACATACTGTAACCAAGGATTGTGTTTTTATTTTTTATGGCACAGCCTTCATGCCTTTTTTACAACAAATGATTTTTCTTGCTATTTTTTTTGTTGATTATAGCCTAATTGTATCTTATTCTTTTCAGCTTTGGTAATAAATTTAATTACTGTAAAATATTAGTTGTGATCCTAGGATAATTGTAAGTAAAGGCGAACCTTCAGTTGCACTGGTAGGGAGTTTATGAGCTATCCCTTCTAAGGACATGCGAGTTATTTTGCTATAAAGTGGTACCTTGAGATATGAGTTCAATTCGTTCCAGAACCAAGCTTGTAAGTCAATCAGCTCATATCTCAAACAAATTTCTACCATTTAAAATAACTGAATTCGATTTAATCCGTTCCGGACCTATGAAAAATCCCCAAATCATTGTAAATTATGATGCTGTGATGCAAGTCCTCCGTGGCATTTTCTTCCAAAATAGGCCCGTTTCATCGCAGTTGAACACCTGTTGCGGGATGTAGCCTTCCCTAGCAACAAGCGCAGCAAAATTTTGGATGTACGTATCGGCTGCTTTCACGTCCGCGCTCGCAGCTTAGCGATGCCTCACCACTGAAAGGATGCCAGTTCTCTTCTTAAGATTATCAAACCAGCCATGGCTTGCCTTAAACACTCCTCCTGATGCCTCTTTAGAAGTTGATGCTTCTTTCTTCTTTGAGTCGGCATAAATACTTTGTGCCTTTTCGCATATTACCGTCTCCGTCACTGTGTCTCCTGCCAACTCTTCTCTTTCACCCACACTAGCAGAAGCTTCTCCATTTTCTCGTGGATATTTGTCCAAAATTGGGAAAGAATTGTGGTTCCTTTTGCTGAAGTAGCACTCTTGAAGACATACTTCTGCTTCAATATCGTACAAATTGTTGATGTACTACGGTCACAGATCTTTGCAAGTTCAATCACTCATATGCCACGGTCATGTTTTCCTATTATTTCTTGCTTTAGTTCTATCAACATCATCCTCTTCTTCCTGTCACCATTGTCCGTAGCACTCCTTTTCTTTGGCCCCATGATAACACACAAAAAAGTTCAGTAATCACTCAAAAATAATGCAAAAAAGAGTACAGCGCACAAGACACTTTGACTCAAGCAGGTAACACGTGCGACCGAGCGAGAGGTGCTCGGATGATGCTCGACCACGGCGCCAACTAGCGGGACGCTCCGGAAACACGGCTCGTATCTCGAATTTGGGCTCGTATCTTGAACGAAAATATGGCCCGAGCTCCGGCGTTTATCTAAAAAAAATCACATGTCAGGCTGCTCGTATCGCAAGGTACCACTGTATTTTATTAATTGCTTGTTCTATGATTTTTTATTTAGTTGAAATTTAGTTATTACTTTTTATGTTCAATTTCTATTAGTTTATTTATTATTCTGAGTTTTTATTTCGCATTGAGTTATGGAATTTATTTGATGTTCACATTCATTCAAGTTAAATGGTGTAATACGTTTCTTCAAGATATGCATTTCTTTTTGTAAATTCCTTATTTACTTATTATTTCTGTAAATATCTTTTGTGTGTATATATTTCTTCCATCTTCATTAAGGTTACTGTTTAAGATACACTAGTTCATGTTTTTGATTGAAGCATGTATAATTTTGTATAGTTTGGTTAAAATGTTGGCATGTTGCATCCTAATCTCCTGACATTCCCTCCACTGGCCTCTCTGTTACTCTTATGGACAGGTAATTAATTTACAGTTTTGCACTGCATCCAACTGTGTTTCCTTCCAATTTGTCCATGCTCCATTAATTTAGTTCTATCGATTTAATTCTATTAATATAGATCTATTGATTTAGTTATTACCATCTATGCTTGGTTGTCCATATTTCATTGACCAAGTCCTTCATTTGTATTTTCCTACATTACTACATTTTGTTGTTGTTCAATGACAGAGAAGAAAAGTTGTTTAAAATAATGTAATGACTAAAAATGCTTTGCAATTTGTAGAGACATTGAGTGTTCCATTTACAGAGATGCGCAAAGATACTTTAACTCGTCTCCACACGGCTGGCGACCTATTGGTAGGTTTGAAAAAAATGGGTAAACTTTACAACTTACTGTACATTCATTACTCAAGTTAGAAGTTTTTAAGGGTTCATTGTAAAGGGAAAGAGTTGCTCTTTCTGTCAGTGAAAACAAAATGCTGCTAGCCCAACGAAAATCTACGGAATTTGAGGTTTTATTTTGGTAAAATACAAAAAGCAGATATTGGAAAATCACTGGCTATTATTTATCTATTGCACTTTCATGTTTGTTTATGATAAATTTTCATAGATTTTGATCTGCTGAATCTTGTGGTATGTGAAATTTTTTTCTAGGTCTAATAGTTCCAGAGGTATGAGCATTTTGTGTAAAATAATCAGTTTTTATAGTTTTTATTTAGTTCTTTTGTGTATAGGCTGTTATTAAGCAGTTTCATTGCTTAGAAACAGTAATACATGCATAGAGCTTTTTTTTCTGAATACAATGGTGGTATTATTTTTTGCCTAGAAGTAAATCTGTGGATTTTAGACCCACATTTGACAGGGGGGGGGGGAGGGGGGGGGGGGTAGGGAAGATGGCAACTGTTTAAGAGGCAGAGTGTGTGCTGGCATGCATCAGCTACACAGCTGGGTCACGCAGCGCCGGTAGCCACACTCCTTACTCGTTCCTTTCAGAGGCCAGACTGTAATGGTTTACGATTCAGATACCCTACGTCGTGTTTAAATAAACGTTACAAAGAAGGGTACGTTTGGCCAACGATCACCTTTCAAAAAAGAACCATATTCACAAAACATATTATCGTCGATAAGCGCAGCATGTGCTCGGCTCTACGAACATCGTCTACGAATATTCCAGCCGACGGTTTCTTCAGTACGTCGAGAAGCACCGTTTGAAAGCTACCCCACCTTTATACTCCCACTCTGGAGAACTCTTCGTCCCCCCCCAGCGTCTTGAAGGAGCTGTAGTGCTAGAGACTTCCATCTCTCTTCATAAAAGTTAACTATATTTGTAGACACTAAATGTCTTATTCGTTCTATGTAAATTACTTGTTAATTAGTAGGTGAACGTAATCTAATCTAATTATCTGACGACACTTGCTATTTCCGGTAAATTATTAACGTAAAACATTGTAAGCGGGAAACGTGTTTGTTCGCGGTCATAACAGCGTCGCTGGGGTCTACCCTGTCTAGGAGAGGGCTTGGCATTACCGACCGAGACGTGAGAAGTTGAGGTCGTATTACGCCTCGCTGCCTACGGGCATGCGACGGCACTGGCAATCAGATGAGTAACAATCTTTCGCGTGTTCACGGTTACCATTCATCTTGTTATCTTACGTGTAGGAATCTGCATTTGCTCACAGTGTACGGAGCATTATTCAGTATCTAGGATGTACGGGTAAATTCACATTATGTATTAGATAATATGTGCTTTGCTAACTGATTCAGTAATGAGGCCTCACCTCGATATGTGCTTTTTATAGATAAATTCCTGTCCATCGATTGTGTTAACTATTTGAACCAGAAGTCATCATTAATTTTCAAGTCATCATTTCTATATTAAATAACAAATTTAGAAGCCTGTTTATTTAATCCTTTGCAATTATCGAACATCAGAAAATACCAGAAAAAGACCTCATGGGAAAATGACTTATAAATGCGATCTAAATTCTAACAACGAGGAAAATCATTAATATGGTAGCTGGACGGAGAAATTTGAGTTTGCTGCAATATAAAATGATATCATCGAATCACACACGCACCAAGAACGTAACAGACTGGGCGGAAGAGTTCATACAGCTTTGAACATGCTACCTCTCCTCCCCTGTCCCTGCACCTTAGTTTACCTTCCACCAATGAATAACGCTCAATGAGACGCTTAAAACCATATCTGGCAACCCTAGGTTTGCTGATGTGCAACATGTACTAGCTTTATCGACCTTCTAAGAGTCCAGGACGTGGCAACAGGTTAATTTGTATCTTAGATACAGATACAATATACATTGATTTAAAGCACACGGTCAAGCCTACAATTAGCTGGCTTCAAAGAAATAAGATAAATTTTGCTGCCATGGCCTTTGATGTTTCCTGATCTCAATCCCTTCGAAAACTTGTGTCAGGAATTAAACGTCAACATCAACAGGAGAGCTCCAAAAATCTTCAGGAATTGCAACGCATCACCATTGAAGAAGGGAACAATATTTCATCTGAAACTATTGAAAAGCTTGTCAAAAACTATAATAGAAGGTTTTTAAATGTGATGAAGATGGAAGGTCATGCTATTGATTATTAAAAACATACTCAAATGATAGATTCACTTCAATAAAGTGTAATACTATCACTGTACGAATAATTTTATCTGATCGTATTTCTGAAGTTCAGCTTGTTAAATCTATCAAAATTATTTTTTTTTTTAGAAACTCCGTATTATTGCCACTAATATGTGCTTCACACACTGGGAAAATCTTATGCCTGTGGTCACAATAGTTTTTGAGTAATTCTAGAAAGTTTTGAAAAATGAGGGGCGGGTGTGCAAATAATTTTGTTGCTAACTATATTCCTTTCAATTAAGCATTAAACAAAAAATAGATCAGTTCAATAAAGCAGGATCATTAAATGTGGTTCCCTTACATAAACACTAAATTTTGAAATATAATGTCCGATAATCAACTTCTTTTTGGAATATGTATCACTCCTGCAAATGAGAATAAGCGTTTGAATGGCGCAGAAAAAGGGAGAATTAGAGGTTTGTTATACCTGATGATAACCTTCACTATGTCGCACTTCTCCAAACTTGCGATCGAGTTAATTGGATCTTGAAGCTTCAACTTCAACTGTACAGGAATGGCCATTTGTCCGTATTTCAGTGAAATTGAAGAAAGTGTTCTTGTTGCCATCTTCATTATCCAGGACAACTTCAGATGTTGGCTCACTACTGTTAATTTGCAATGTTTGATAGCTTTAATGAATCTCTCTTGTATGCTACTTGCAAGTTTTCTCTACTGATATTTTCAGGCAATGTTGTCCAAATCAACTTGAAGAAGGGATGAGACACAAACGCCATAATTTCAACGTTTGCTGGAGAACTAAGAGCAAAGCAGTAAGAAAATCTTTGCTTTAGCTTTTCAGTAACTGATTGCAACAATGGTGCACAATATCTCAGATTACCCTCTTCCTTGATGTGTTGTAATTTAGCATACGCTGTCAGCAGTGTCGGAATGAGACCGCCAACATTGCCGAAGTCTTTTTATCCTTGCAAATTATCAAGTGCTGCCACAACTGAAGCAAAAACTGGAAAATATTCCAGAAAAAAATAAAGCCCAGATTCCTTGAACTGGGGTAGTTTTATTGATATCATGACATCAATTATTTTACCTATTGAATCAACAATGATTTTGAGGCTTTCAAACAAGAAATTCCACCTTGTTACACAAGGGTAGCTTAGTTGTTGGCCAAGCACATCAGTTACTTTTTCAGATAATTTTGGTTTTCCAGAAACTGCCCAAAGAGCAGAGCATTTACCCATTGCTGGGTGGTTCATCGTGGAAAAATTTGGAAATGTCTTCATTTTTTTTTCCATCAGCAGAACAAATCAAACTCAAGAGTATGACTAGTACAACATACATGGTAAGTACTGAAGAACTGGAATGGGCTTTTCCATAAATTTATTATTACTATCATAAAATCCCCTTAGCAAGCACCGCTTCAAATTTAACCTGCGTGAACGCAACTATAACAGAGCATGTTTGAACTATTAGCATTCTCTACCCTGTAGAGATGTTCCTATGCGTATGGTTATGTCAGTTTAACAGAAAACTAACAACTGTATCTTATATTGTATCTTAAAAAACATCTTTAAGATAAAAGATGCTCATGAAAAAAGTATCTAAGATGGCATCATAAGATACTTATTTTGTATCTTAACACAATGAGAGTGACGTGACTCACCGGTGGTCATTGAGGGGATTTTCATAATGGTGCTGACCGACCAGCAGTCCCTAACTCAATTTTCATAAATACTAAACAAAAGCTAAATAAAGGCGTGATCCAGTTAATGTTTCTCATTTTCAAAATTTCTAACTACAATTGACCCTAAATTTGAGTTGGATAATAAACTTCAGATTAACCCGTCGCACTTAATGTGTTAAGATACAAGATAGTGCCCATCTCTGTCCATTTACAATTGCAGCCAGTGCTTTGACATTCAAGTGACCAACCATCCACAGTCATTGCGCTGACACTAATTATTAAATCATGTCAGTAAACTATTGGAGGTTGAAAGGTGCAGAAGTGCTGGAGCGTTCCTACTTACTTTTATTTTGATTCAGAGAGTTTGCCAATTGCAGTTCTTCAACTCTTTTATTCATAAATAAAGGATCACATCTTTTGCTTGGCAACAAAGCAAATTTATTAAAAATTTAAAAGCGATGAATAAAACTCTAAACATTTTCTGTACACTTTGGGATAAATCCCATCATCAGCTGACCATCCCATTCTGCAATTCGTGTACATGCAGACAACTGCAATTCAAAAATCTCCACCAACTATTTTTCAATCATAGGGCAGGGGTCAAATTTCACTGATGTATGTGTTTTAGAATCACTGCCTATTTTAAAGGGTAGACCAGCACTAAATGATATATCTAGTTTTTTCCCACTGTGCATTTCCATCTAATTTATTAGTCTCGTGAACCGTTGGTGTCTGTAACTAATCACATTTATTTTCATGTCATAGATTTCTCAGCTGATGATAGGATTTATCCTGGACCTACAAAAAATGTTTAGAATTTTGTTCTTTGCTTTTAAATTTTCAATAAATAAAAGATGTTTTTTAAGAGGAAATTCTGCAGATAATTATTTTCATTATTATTATTCTTAAATAAGAAAGTTTTAGCCTTCCTTTACCACAACATGGATGTTCCAAGAGATGAAGGATGAAGGCACCATTTAGGATGGAGTTGAGGAAATGCAGAATCTATGCACAAGGTGCATAGAAACAGTAAGCTAAGAAAGAAGATTATGAAATAAAAAAGTTGAAGAAGAAAGTAGTAGGTGTTGAAAAACAGGACAGCAATGAAATAAAAAAAAGATGGTCTGTAACAAAACAAAAATCTATTCTACTTTCACAAAAAAAAAGCCAACCTAACCTTGAGCTTATGCTCTCAAATTGTATCCCTGGGAGTGCCAATTCCCATAGACACAATAGTTGTATCCCCCTGAAGGGGATAATCCGCAGAATGTGCAGCAGTTGGGTAACTAATTTGAAGATTTGCAGTCTTCATATAAATGTATATACACATGCTGGTGCATTGCCTAGTATTCTGAAGACCAGAGTAAAAATAGCTTTTAAAAACTTTCATTTTACCAGTAACTAAAGCAGTATAAATGAAGTTTTGCTTGCTAGTTGTTTCAATTCCTGTAAAATATTTCAACGGAATTTAAATTAAATATGATCACTGTGGTGTTGTGATGTTTGCCGCCGCCAGAGGAAGCTGTAACGGCGTGCGCTCTGCGTCCGGGAGACGGCGATCTAGCTAGCGCTGCCGAGCGGCTGCGGGCGGCCGGCTGGAGTGTGTCGTGGACAGCCGAGGTGTAAAGACATAAACTACGTACTTGATTTTTACGTTGAGCCTCTGCTCAGTATCAGTAGTTGGAGAGAGGGGCCTTGAGCGGCACAAGCGTGTCGCTGAGGTGGGGCGATCTAGGATCGCTCGGAGCAACTGGTGTTACGACTAGGAGTCGTTTGCCAGTTGTTCGTGCCATTTTGAATGTGCACTGTTCTAGGTGTCTGGTAGACTCCGGGAGCGAGCGGACGGTGGTTTGTCCGAGGGTGGTGGTGGGCCAACGCCTCCGACCGGAGCGGCCGTTGCTAACGGCGGACGGCAGAACTTCCTGCGAGGGGAAGCACTGTCGTGTGGTAGTCGGGTTGCAGGGGCATTGTTTTGGTGTCACTGCGCTCGTCATGCCAGAGTTGGGGAATCTTGGTGTTGACCGTCTCCTAGGGAGTGATGTTATTGATCACATGGGGGGCCTCACTGTCAGAAGATGCCCTGACTTGAAGGATGCAGTTGACTGGGGGGAGATCCTGGTCAGCTGGATGCTGTAGGGGGTCCAGCAATGGATTCGCCTGTGCCAAGCTGGGAGCCGGCCTGGTAGCAGGGGTGGGGGCGGTGGATCCGAGAGGTGCGCCCGCGCCGATCAAGATTGTCGACCCTGACTTTGTTGCTAGGTTTGCCGACGGTCGGTGAACCATCAGTTGGCGGTGGTCCGAGAAGCCACCCGAGGGGTTGCAGACTCGCCTCCCGGAGTACGGATGTACTCGGGCGCCTCACGTGCGTGAGCGCTATGACGCGGAGATTCAGAATTGGATCTTGCAAGGTTGGTTGAGGAGGTGGCATGGCCCCATTCAGGGCGTCATTCCGTTGCTGGTCGTCGTGCAACCAACGAAGGACAAAGTCCGTCCGGTCATGGATTATTGTGAGTTGAAAACCTTTGTTGAGTGTCATACTGGTGATGACATGGTCGCTGTGTGTGGCGACAAGATTCGGAAATAGCGGCAGCTGCAAGGCAAGCTTAAGGGAAGCGAACGCTTTTTCCGATGAATTTTTTCAAAAATAAATAACAATACTTCCGGATTGATATAAGCTCTCTTATATTCACAGCATGTTAATAACATTTGAAAAAACAGTTGTAGCCCATGAAGTTTTTGAAATTTACCCGTATAAGAAAATTTCGAATCAAATTATCAAAAAACCACATCTGGTATTTATAGTACTTTTTGATCTTTACGATGCAAAAAAAGATTTCCTCCATAGGTGAAAAACTGTAGCTAGAATTGCCCCTCAAAGTTGAAATTGCATCTTCGGCCAGAGCGAACAGCTGCATTTGATATTCTAGGCATTTCAAAGGACGGACAAGCACAAAACCACTCGCTAAGAAGGTCAAGAGACCACTAAACCTCTCTAATGAATAGACAGTTGTCTACAAACAAAGAAAAAACTTTTGGACCAACCAACCAGAGCTAAGCAGAGCCGCAGTTGGTCTCCCTGAGCACAACTGCGGAGGAGGGGGGCTATTTGGGGGTAATTATGGGGGTTTGGGTTCCCAACACGGGACAAATGACGTTTTTACATGATAGAGAAAGGGTTTAGGAGCATTTTCAAGCAATAATCTCATTTTCAGTTTTGGACCCCAAAAACCGTTCGCTTCCCTTGAGGTCGTCGACCTTAAGTCTGCGTACCTGCAGATCCACGTTTCCGAGGATCTGAGGTGATACCAGATTGTGAAGTTTAAGGGTGTGCCTTACGCTTTGACGCGATTAGGCTTCGGCCTCTCGTGTGCGCCTCAAATAATGATGGTACTTCTCGCCAAGGTTCTGTCGTGTAACGACCAAGTTCGTCAAGGGACGGACCACTATATTGATGATATAGTGGTTTGTGAGTCCGTTCTCAGTGCACAGGAGCTCCGAGAGCACCTGGCGCGGTACGGACTTGTGACGAAGGAACCTGAGAGCCTGGATGGAGGCCGGTTGTTGGGAATTTTTTACGGAAAGATTCCAACGACATCTTTGGATGTCGAGGGGGACTGCTCTCTCCGAGTTTGGTTCGGTAAATGCTGACTTAACGAAGAGAGGGCTGTTCTCCTTGTGTGGTCGACTGGTCGGCCATTACCCCGTGGCGGGGTAGCTGCGTCCATGTTGCAGTTTGTTGAGGAAAATCTCGTGGGGCGAGGGAGTCTTTCTGTGGAGGAGAGCTGGCGCCGGGTTGCGGTTGACGTAACCCATTACGGTGCCAAGCTCTACTTGTCCATGGTTGACTGTGGACTCTCGCGGTTCGCCATCTGGCGATGGTTGCTGAATTAGTCAGCATTGAGCATCGTCGCTCATTTGCGAGAGGTCGTAATTGAGCGAGGGCCGTGTGACGAATTGTTGCTGGACAATTCGACGGCGTTTCGATCAGCAGCTATTGAGCAGTTTGCTGATGAGTGGGGGATTTCTCTGCGATTCCGTGCCGCCTTCGTCCCGAGTGGCAACGGGATCGTTGAGAGAAATCACCGGACGATCAAGAAGATTGCCGCTAGGAGAGGCATCTCTCCTGAGGAGGCCACGTTTTGGTACAATGTGACGCCTCGGAAGGAAACAGAGGCTGGCTCGGTCCCTTTGAGCGGTATTTTCAGGCATCGCTGGTGAGTGCCGTTTAATGTCTATCTTTGGGTGATTGATGGCTGCAAGAACAACAGCTTTGCTGTTGGTGATGAGGTGTGGGTGAAACCCCCACTGCCCTCAAGAACGAAGCAGTAGATGTCAGGTGAGGTCACCAGCGTCGTGTCTAAGCACGTAGTATGCGTAGATGGCATGCCTAGGCATGTGCGCAACGTTAGGAAATGTCGGTTTGGTGGTGAGTGGGGCAGGGTTCCTGAGAACCATGGTGGTATTGTTGATGCCGCGGAGCCCAAAGCAATGATCTTCGGTGGAGGGGGCGGTTGCGTTGCAACTCCCTTTGCGTTGCCAGAGGGAGTTGTAGTTGACGCCCTAAACAAGGTGCCCGTTGAGCCGGCGGCAGATCGCGAGTCGACTGATGAGTCCTCGGAAGAAGAGGGTGACGAGCGAAACGCTGATGGCAGTGATGCAGAGGAGCAGCAGCGGGGGGAGCCTAAATCATTGGGGCGGGAAAGCCGTGAGCAGCGGTGTCCCACCTACTTGAATGAGTACGAGTGCTAGGCACTCAGCAACGCGAGTTTTGTGAGTAACTGAGGGAGATGTGGTGCTGTGGTGCTTTCAGCCGCCAGAGGGCGCTGTAACGGCGTGCGCTCTGCCTCCGGGAGACGGCAATCTTGTTGCCGCTGCCGAGCGGCCGGCCGGCTGGAGTGTGTCATGAACAGCCGAGGTGTAAAGACATAAACTACGCACTTGATTTTTGCGCTGCGCCTCTGCCCAGTATCGTGACTCAGTGACTGAGCTGTTTTAGTTTCTGCGGAAAACCAGTTATTGCAGCAGGGAAGCTGTGCAGCTGTCCCGAGTGAGAGTACCCGGCAACTGGTAGGAGTGATCATCTTGCTCCGGGAGGGGTGACGGTTACTCTCCGAGCAGTCGTACCCGGCCGGCTCCAAGGAGCGGATGACTGTGTGGAAGGCGAGTCCGAGTGCTGGTAGGCGTGCTACCGTAGCTCTCGCAACTTTATTTTCGGCTAAAGCCCACAATCACATAAAAAGCCCGTTTAAAATACGTGCTACTACCTCATTATTGTCAGTCGTAGTAGTTTGAGTTACATCAAAACAGCGCTTCAATGCGAGACCTGAATTCCAGAAATATAATTTTTTCCGTGCTTTCTTTATATTTTAATTTTGCCGCAAAAAGATTATAAGCGCATGTGAGTTTGGTTAGATAACAAAGTTAATTTTTGATCTCTGGGACTCAACAAGCTCTTGTAAGTTACAGCTTATTTGTCAATAACACAGTAACAATTTTTGCACTAAATACAAATACCTTCAAGTTTTGCTATACTTCACCCAACAACAAGAGAAAGTTGAGAACCTTTGAGGGATTCATCCGGATTACCAAAAAAGACATAGTTGGACAGATCACAAAATGTATAAGTTGTCAGAAACTTAGAGTTGAGATACATTCATTATCAGTGCTTTGCTGGTCTCTCTTTGTTCACAGATGTTTTTATTTTCCAGAACAATGTTGTGAAGCTCAAAGAACTTGAATAATAAATTACTGTTGCAGAAGAAAGGTTCAAAATATCATAGTCATAGTAGTTTTGCATACTATGCAATTTAATTTTGAGACTAATTTAGCTGAACAAATAATTTAACCAAGTTAGATTATTAGATTATTAGTTAGTTTAAGCCTCCCTATCCGCTACAAAAGCGATCCAAAGAGAGGAAGGAGGAAGGCACCATTTAGTATGGAGTTTAGGGAACGTGGAATCTACGCAGAAAGGGCATAGAAACAGTAAGATGAGAAAGAAGTTCATGAAACAAGATCAAAGTTCAAGAAGAAAGTAGTAGGTGTTGAAAAAACAGGACAGCAGTGAACCGAAAAAAGATGGTCCGTAACAGAACAAAAACCTATTCTATTCCAACAAAAAGGAAGCCTATCTAACCCTTAGCTCGGGCCCTCACATAGTCCCCCTGGGAGCGCTAATTCCCATAGATACAACAGTTGTATCCCCCTGAGGGGAAAAATTTAACCAAGTGCAAGGAATTAAAAACATTATATATTTGATAAAAAAAATAGGTTTCCTACATAGGTTTACAATTTGGTATTGCTAAACATGGTAATAATGAGATAAGAATATTAACAAGACGGATGCAAACTAACAATTTATTGTTTCTGTAGCTTGTTTATATTATTTCAAAACTCAACTGAATTCAACAATTTAAACGTTAAAGAAATTTTAAATCATTTGCTATTAGGTAGCCTTATAAATTATCCAATGACAATAAAACAACAACTATTGACATATCAATAACGTCCAAGATTTTTAATCAAATGATAAATGTAAATAGATATTTCTAAATAGATATTTGGAAAACGTGAAGTATTTTCATGTATGATCAGAAACACTTTGGAACTTTTTCCAATTTGTGTCCTTCAATTCTGAAATTACATCCTGCTCTCAACAGTCTACACTATGCTCTAGCCTCTAAGACAACGTGGATAAGAGCTAAAACATTTTACAGCTGAACTTTATGAGATCCTCATTTGGAGTATGTGATACACTTAAACTGCACCCAAAGCAGAAGTTTTCTAAGACCAGTTCAGAACAGTACAAACAGTAAAAAGCTAAAAAACAGTATAAGGAGCCAACCGTTGTGTTGTAGTATTTTAAGGAAGATAACCTATGCATGATATGAATACTGTTCAAACCCAGTCCTTGAGACCTCTAATATTGGCACCTTGTAGTACAATAGGTCAAGAGTAACATGATGCTGACATAACAGTTGACTCTAGAGAGGAGCAGGTACCTCACTTTCTCTTCACCAAGTAGACAGAGCCACTCTCTCTTTAATACTCAATTCTAACCCTGGTGTTTACTCATAGCAGGAAACAGTAGATCGTCTGATGCACAATAGTAAAAAAATAAGCAAAAACAACTGATTTTCAATAAAAGTAAAACAATATATCTTAAACTTACAATATCAGAATGTCTGCTGATATTTTACTTTCAAATTACAACTTTTCATTAACTTTAACAGCAAAAATTTACTACCTATTTTTACATATTGAATGATATCCAAATGTCCTGATGGAAGTAATCGGTCCACAATGTAATCGGTCCACAATGAGTAGTTCAAGTTAATGATAAATGCAATAACAGAGATTCAAAAGTTCCAAGTTCTTGAGACTTTTTATCCTAAATAAAAACTTTGATACTAAATAATGCAATCAAAGCACAATTTTAAAAAATCACCCACATTCCTAATGTACTCCAACAAATGTTCAGCAAACATTTTTCAATTAAGAGAGGAACAGTTCATCATATATAAAATCATTGACTGACTGGAAGCAAGTAGATATCTGGGGATTGTCAGATCTCCTTACAGGAATATTTCCCATAATTTGAAGCAAATTTTTGATTCTGAGGAAAAAAAATTTTTCAAAGACCTTTATAATCTTTATGCGTAATCTTATACTTTACTTTCAATTTTCAATGATTTATCTTACTTCATAATTTTTCACGGTCAATATTGATTTTAGGCCTTTCACGGAAATTAAAAATTCCGTTCCAAAGAATCACTAGAGGAACTCATTTAAAAAAGTTTTTACACAAATGACATTCTGCTCGCTGATGCGTTATTTTCGAGTTATTCAACTTTGAAGTTATAAGAACGTCGTATATTAAAGTGAAGGAACGGACACGTAAATATGCTGTAATACAGTATTAACATAACGATGAGTGAGGTTAGGGTAGGTTATGGTAGGTTAGTTAAATAAACTAACCTAAAATAACATAAATCAACCTAAAATAACTTAACTTAACTTACCATAACCGAGGGTGTTAATTTCCCGCCAAGTAGTGGGCGTGTCGCGCCAGAGAAGTGGGCGTCACCCAACAATGCGGCGACTAAGCAACCGACTATATAATGTTATTCCTATCTGCACGTAATTATGGTTATATCTCGAAAATAACGCATCAGCGAGCAGAATATCATTCATGTAAAACGTTTTTTAATGTGTTCCTTTAGTGATTCTATGGAACGGAATTTTTAATTTCCGTGAAAGGCCTAAAATCAATATTGACCTTTTTCACTATTATGATAGGTCAAGTAGATCTAGAAGGCAAATTTTGGTCAATATGAATTTTAATGCACTCATGGAAAAAATTTAACACTCAAAAATTTAATTACAAAGAATTACTAAAGAAACACATTTCAAAACGTTTTACACAAATGGCATTCTGCTGGCCAATGCATAATTTTCAAATTATTCAACTTTGAAGTTATAGGAAAGTTGTATGTAAAAGTGAAGAAATTGACACGTTAATATGCTGCAATACAATATTGAGGTAACGACGGGTAAGGTTAGGCTAGTTAAACTAACCTAAAATAACATAAATACACCTAAAATAGCTTACCTTAACACACACAAACCAACGCTGTTCATTCCGCCAAAAAGTGGGCGTGTCCCGCCAAGAAAGTGGGCGTGACTCAACAATGCAGCAACCAAGCAATCAACTATATAATGTTATTCCTTTCTGAACGTAATTATTGTTATATCTCAAAGATAATGCATCAGCAAGCAGAATGTCATTCTTTTAAAACGTTTTTAAACGTATTCCTTTGGTGATTCTTTCGAACAGAATTTTTCATTTTTGTGTGAGCATTAATATACATATTGACCAAAATTTTTGCTACTTCTAATTTCTTTTTTTCAATACTTAACTACCTAGTAAACACCCTGAATTTAGTTTCAAAAAACTGCTTAATAACAGGGAGCAAAATTATAACAGTAAGTGAAAAACTGTAATATGAGACATATTAACAAAAATATGAGTAAATCCTGAGCAGATAAACAGACTCAAACATTTTGTCAAACAGTGAGCATGATAGTTAAAAAACTATTCAACATCACATGCACAGAAATTTTTTTTTCAACTCAAAACCATGTGCTACATTGTGTAAAGCCTTTAAAGGCAATTCTAATAATTTTATAAGAAACCTAATGTCGTTAACGCAAGTTCCAACCTATCGAATCATAGGGCTCCTCATCAACTCTTCAGTGGTGAACGATAACATGCAAGATGAAACGCCAACATAAAACTGAAAAGTTGATGATAACACACACACTTGCGCTATGTTTTCATTTAAATCTCTAAAACGACTGCCGATTTACTCGGTGGTACAAATAATATCAAAGAGAATAATATGTCACAACCCACGTTCACAATCCACAGTTGAGACCAAGAAAACAGTATTTCGACTCATGAGAAATGACACGGTGATCAACTGCATAACCTTCCATCCGCAAAACTCGTACTAAACGAGTGGGTAACAGCTGTGTCCACGTACCTATGTGCTTTCCGTCAATTGCACCATGTGAGTTCATTTATATGATATGAATGAGCCTCTGTTTAAATCTTTCAAAACTATCAAAACATCTCATTCTAAGAAAATACTGCATCATTACCACGTTTTCCTCATATTTGTAACCGGCTAGCCATTTTTGAGAACCCACCTCAGGTCCTTCCCGAATTACCCTGACAATAGGGTGATTTCTGAACTATAAGACGTAAAATCTTGAAATTAGTACCAAATTAATGCTCGTGACGAGTGCAACATTTGTATGTAATTAAAAAATTTGTTACGCCCCTGTGGGGGGCAGGAAGCTCGGATGTCGTGGCCCCTCAATAGTCGGCCGATGTTCTCTGTAAGGCTCATGTTCGTCTCGTTGTAATTTCTGAACTATTGCACCTAAAAATTTGAAATTGGTTTCATTTTAAACATCAATTCATTTTCCAACTGTGAGAATATAACAAAAGTCTCATACGCTTCCTGGGGAGGCATGGATAGAGGTTTCCTTACCCCATAAATGGTCTGCCGATTTTCTCTGTAAGGCGCATGTTCGTCTCGTAGTAATTTCTGAACTATTGCACCTAAAAATTTGAAAATGGTTTCATTTTAAACATCAATTCTTTCATCAACTGTGGGAGTATAACAAAAGTCTCATACGCTTCCTGGGGATAAAAGAGAGCAAGGTTCTCCTAGCCCAAAAATCCGCGCTGACGAATGCCGTGATCACCTTGATTATGATGCGCTGTCTAAGTCTGCTAGTCAGAGTCTTGTCGTTTTCGGCTATGTACCTGCATCGTGCCTTCGAATCCCGGCTCTGGGTGAAGTTTTTTTCTCTTTTAAAAAGTCATAGTTTCCATGTTTTTTGGTCACGTAGACTTTTGTGGGGCAATGTTATAAGCACGGAAATGTCATAAATTCGTTGCATGAGGTAAAATATGTTTTCCGAGTCCCTTGATTGGAATACCAGTACATGCATTGTAATAAAAATATAACATGTTTAACAATGGTTTTCAAAATATCTGAATATTAATTACCATTCTTGGTTGATAATTACACATCGGGATCGTAATACCCGTGTAAAATTTCGCAACAAAAAAATGCCAAAAATTGTGGACACATTCAAGGGGAAACCATTCCTAGATGAAGTTAGGAAAATACACGCATGTGTGATACCCACACATGAGTATTGTAATACCCACTCATGTTTTTGTTTCTTATTCACATCCAAAAATGCTCTTGTTAGGCTTGTATAGTGCAATGATCATATCATCTCTTACGCTCTAGAGTGTATTATAAAAACCGAACCTAGGCCTCACATATTCTGGAAATATTTCTGTACCTGGGAACCGTTGTAGAACAATCGTTTTCATGTTTCTGACTCAGATGGACTGTTTTGTGCCACTATTTCTTGTACGGAAACTTCATAATATTCAAGCCGTAATAAAAGGTATTTTCTCGGTGTTTCTCGATTGGAATGCTAGTTTATACTGACTAGTTTACGCTGATTTTTGCGCACATGCTCACTTGTGTATGTGTGTACGTGTGCACGCTATGAGTGCGTATATGAGTGAATGTGTCACTACGTGATACTTCATTTCATTATAATAAAGCATTTATTATAAATATACATATATTTGTTGCGCGGTCACCCACATATGATGAATCAGACGCTTATGACCCAATGACCTTTTTGATACAATATTTAATTAAACATCGTTACAATATTTCATTAGAAATCGTAAGCAGCGACACACACTGAAAAAGTTGTCACTAATTTCCTTTGCTCATTATCCTACATTGTCCCGCCACCCGACCGTGTGGCGTAACTTTCCGAATTAACGGACACTGAAGACATAGACTTACCTAACACCCACAGTGGGGTCAGGGTGTCGCAAATCCAGCCTTGCTCCTTACCAGAGTCCCGTGCAAAACAATCTATATCTTGCACATTTA